>JYDV01000066.1:123367-219686 GCA_001447645.1 Trichinella pseudospiralis
GAAATCAAAATTCCATTTATGTAGGTCATTTTTGAATTTTGAAATTTCAAATTCAGACACGCTGAGGTTTGTTTTGACTGAGTCCATTTTTTGTTATGGCGTTTTCTGTCAGATAGTTTATATTTTGACTGAACTTCAAATGTCAAGGTCATTTTTGAATTTTTGAATAGTTTTTATTGGTTGAATTTGGCAGTGCATCTCAATGTTTTTCAAATTTTTTGAAATAATTCTCATTTAGTGATGTGCAATTGCTAGAGTTGCGGTTCTCTGTGCATGAATTTTCATTGCTCTTATTAAGTTAGAATTTATCGTTGAGAAGAATTACCAATGCACGCAAACTGTTTTCCAGCGCTGCATTATGCAAATCAGTGTTGTTTGAAAATGTCTTATCATCAGTAATCGTGCATTTGTTTGTTCGACTTACCTGGCAAGTGGTAACATTGTGAAATGTTCGCTGAGTTTATTTACGGTGCTCACTGACTACTCAAGGCTTATTTTAATTGTTGAAAGTATTCTATTTTTTTCTGTTATTTTTTTTCGATGCCCTTTATATAATCAATTTGTTAAGGTTATCTTTAATTGAAAAGACAGTTACTTCTTCAATTTTAAAATGCGCTGTTCAATTTCGTTATGTGATAAAGCGAGAAAATTTTTGATTTAACATTTTTAACATTCTTACAGAGATGAACAATGAAGAAAAGAAAAGGTGAAGACCGGACGACGCGAAGCCGAACGCGGACGACACGAAGCAGAACAAAAAAAGACCAGAGGTATGCGGTTCCCCGTGGGTCCCNCATTTTCAAATTTTTTTTTGCTTCATTAACTTTTCCTGTAAAAATTATATTAAATCAAAACTGTTCTCACTTTATCACAAACTAGGGTTAAAACAAATATAATAATTAACTGCTTTTTAACTAGAAGATAATTATTTACCGTATGAGTATGCACCGTTTTGAATAATACTGATACAAGTAGAAATGTAAAATACTTTTCACTAATTCAGAAACGGACTTCAACAACTAATAAACGCTATGATGCACTGAGAGAACGTTTCGCAACGCTACCACTCGCCACTAAGTCAAACAAACAAGTGCACCGTTACTGATAATAACGCTCCTTTACGGCGATCGTTATTTGCATAATGCAGCGTTAGAAACCGGTTTTTAGTGCATTAGACCCTTCTCTTGCTGAAGATAAATTCGAACCTATGCCGCAATGTAAAATGAACAGAGGAAGTGCACTGTTAAATTCACCTAACGAGTACTATTTGAAAAAAGAAATGACCTTGACGGCAAAGGTGATCAATAAAAAATTCAGTCAAAATATAAACTATCTGACTAAAATCGCCAAAACAAAAAACTGACTTAGTCAAAACACGCCTCAGCGTGTCTGAATTTGAAATTTCAAAATTCAAAAATGGCCTACATAAATAGAACTCATCGCAAAAATCTTTTCACCAAAATATATAATAAGCACATTGGCTTCCTGCGCTCAAAAGCAAAATTAACCAGACAAAAGATATACCTAACCTAATCTCTCTGATGATATAAATTGAAAATTTGATATAAAGTGACAACAAAATTATATAATTCTCTGCATAACAAAAGATCGTGTTTTGCTGTCTTGCGTAACAGAAAACAAAAAAGTGTTCAGTGATGATATTGAATTTGTTCTGTTCAAAATAAGATTCAACATTTTAAGTAAGTAAAAATTGAAAAATTAATCGTGTTCTACACCTACATCTGAATAACTACGGAAAAGAAAGTTAAATTTGTTTTTTTTTTGAATAACCATAATGTTCAACTATATTTAATTGAGAATTCAACATTAAAAGTATCTCAAGTTTCTGTGCATATTCAAATGGATCCTACATAAATATTTAAATACACTATTGTTCATGCAAAACATGAGAAAAGTATGCTTTGACGTTAAAATTTTACCAGAATGCAGTTTCGTTCACTTGTTCTTTTGCTACGCGGCGTTACAGTTACTGCAAAATCACTCAAATGAAATGCTAACCACGGGTAGGAGGACATTTGCTTTACTCTGATTGGTCTCTTACTTTGCAACTTTTTTATCAGTAACTTAGTAATCAGTATACTGTATGCTACAGTACTTTTTGCAATTTCAAATTAATTTCCTTGTTTTTACAATATCCTTGAACTCATTTTTGAATTAATTTTTCTGCGTTCCATATTTCAGCTGTTTGTTTTGCTATCTGTGCTTGTCTTTCAGATGCATTGCAGATCATATTTTTATCCATAATAAGATAAAATGTCCATAAAATTTTGCATCATAAATTGTTAAAAAACACTTCTATAATAATGAAATTTACATAACCAAACAATTATGCAATTATGTCATTGAATTATGAATAGAATGTCAATTGAATCAGAAAAATCAAAAACACAAAACATAAACATAACTGTACAGTTTGCATTAACTGGTTGTGTGATTAGGGAGGGAGGCAAAGTTGTCATTTTGCAAATTTTTGACAATGTTCAAAACAGCGATCCTGAAACTGACTTGAATAACAACGATACACAAGTGATTTATTCATTTTAAATTTATTTAACCATCTTTCGGGATAAATTAAAATGAATTCTGAATGAAATTATATTTTCTCTTCTTCACTGCCTGTGTTCTCTTCTTTCTTACGGTGCTCCACAGAAATCTCTTTTATACCAAATATTCCATTGTAGTGTAGAATGCATATTTTGACAAGTTATTCACATTCAAATAAGCAATATTAATAATTATGCAATGAACCACAAACACACACACACACACGCAGTATAAAATAGAGTAATGAATGAGAATGAGAATGAGAATATATGAAGAATATTATTAAATGAACATGTTGCTGCTAATTAGAATTACTTTAAAAAACATTGAAGAGAAAAAATAACAATAAATAAACAAGATAGAAACTTTTGAATAAATAGGTAGGTGGATGGTGGAGATATACACCTTTTATCTTCTTCAGCTGCATCTCATACGAAACCAAACGTTTTGATCTTAATCGCGAACAACAGTTTCTGTCGCAGAATATTCTTGCTTGAATATAACGGGATGTAGAGACGCGAAATGCAAGTATTCGCCGTCGGTAAATACATGTCATCCGGTGGGCGAATGACAACGTTCGGTGTCGGCATAAAACCTTCCATTGTAGGAGGTAAAGTTGGACTTCCTGTCCAAAAATAAATCAAATCCTGAAAAGAAATGATGCAATATAGAAATATAGATTTGAAGCATTCAACATTACAATATTCAAATTATATATATATATACGCAAAAAATATGGGCAAAAATTTTGAAATTAACAAACAGAACAAAATTCTCTCAGCCAATGAAATTCACCTGCTTTTCATCTGCTGTCATGCAGCTCACTACTGACCAGAACCATTTTTTGAATTGATCAAATTTTTCTCTAGGCAACGACTTGTCCGCCGCTGCGCTGCTACTTTCGTCAGTAATGACGGTCAACTTTTTCAAAAATTTCACATTGACGTCACTCTGACCAGTAAGCAAGAGTCGGAAATCTTCCGCATTGATAGTATCCAGTATGCTAACTGGTATAACATCCCGTACACCGTCTCGGATGCTCTGAAAACGATCAGATCGAATAACTGAATTCATCAGATTCTATTCAAAAAAAAGCATTGCGTGCAACAAAAATAAATGATAACAAGAAAATTATGTGATTTCATAAATTCAAACAATATTATATATGAGATAAAATACACAAAAAGCACACTCACAGTAAGAGCCGATTGAACAAGTTTGTAAAGTCGATGCTGCGCATACAAGAACACATACTTCACTACGTTTTCTGAAGTCACTGTCAAATTTGCACCGTCGTTCAACAATTCAACAGTATTGCCTCCCTGAAAAAAAACACACATCAAACGGGCATACATACATACATACGTAGAGAATTTGTCAGTCAAATTAAGAAACGCATAACAATTTGAAAAACAACCAAACAAATAAATAAATAAATAAATATTAAACAAACAGTCAGTTGTGAGTGATTATTTTTCAATTACTTCAATTGCATCCAGTGTAATGGTAAAATTCAAATCCAAATCTTCGGCCGCGTATTCACCAGTGACAAGCTTGTGCAACTTTTCGTACATGTAACAATCATAAAATGCCATGTCGTACCAAGTGATCGGTCGTCGAAGAATGAATTTGAAAACTGAACGACAAAGCGGTAGTGGAAATATTTCATTCTGCGACAGTGCAATTCCGATCAATCTGAAACAAGCATAAATTGATTAAACTAGCCAGTATGCAAATGAGAGAGAAAAAGAGAGAGAGAGAGAGAGAGAGAGGGAGTGAGAGAGTAAAAGTGAAAAAGGTATGAAGAGAAAAGTACAAAAATGCTTTACAACCAAACATTTTGGAAAAAATAATAATAAACCAATAATTGAAAAAGGGGAAACAAACCTGCCAACGTTACGATACGCGTTCAGACGGCTGGGCGACTCGGCACCGGCGACCGGTGCGTAAAACATACCATTGCCAGGCTTGAAAAACAGCGGACGATCGTCTTTCACGTCAGCAACGTTCTCCACTAGAAAAGGAATATCCATCCATCCATATATTAACAGCGAAATAATAAATCAACAACATTTACACAGTCGAGGCAGATCTGGACAAGATAACCATCTCGAGTCGTAACCACTGACGGTGGATTGAATAGCGGCGCCGGCTGCCGGGGAAACGGTTGACGTGCTTCCACCCGATGAGGCAGCTGACGAGGACGCGTCGACGCTTGGTGTTGCAGCAGTAGCGGATACTGCAGATGCAGAAGAGACTTGAGAAGCGGAAACCGATGCCGAAGCGGTACTGGCCGTAGCAATGGTCGTTGTGACTGCGGCGGCGTTGTTGGCCGGCTGAGCGGTCGCCACAGTCGACGGCATGAGTGTCGACGTGGTCGAAGCACTGGTCAACGGGCCTCCAGGCATGAAATCTCCTGGATTGCCACTGCTCCTATAAAATTGTCCAATGGATTTTTCATTTTATTCAAATTACGCAACAGACACACACAATCAATGCCAAACTTACTGAACCCATGTCAACAATACTTCGTAAGCATTCTGTGCAAGATGTTCAAGCGTCGCCTCGTGGGTGAGCATTACTATCAACTGGTGAGTCGGCACTTCCAACAACATGCCAGTCACCTTTGCTGCGTATCTCTGAAACAACAGAACAATGAATAACAAGTACATTTTTCTACAGCATACAAATGTATATATGCACAACGTGGAACAATGGAAAGAAGTCCAAATATCAAAGCTGTTCATTCATACCGGAAACATAGAGTTCACTTTCATGTAAATTCGATTGCCCATAGCTTGCACGTTGTTCTCATCCAGCGGTCCTGCCACCTCCGAAGCAGAGACAGTCGGGAAAAATGGCGAAGCACCAATCGTCCCTTCCAGCCATCCTACAGGCATAGTGAACAACGGTCGTCGACTGTTGTCTTTGGATCTGCCTCGGCTGCGCAAGCCCAATCCTGAAAATTCAAATAAATAGAAAATTGTTTAGCCATGATCACATTCTAAAAATTGAACAAACGAACAATTTCATCAATTTCTCAAAACTCTTACGCACTGCATAGTCAGCAGACCACAACAGCAGACTGTCACCAGCAATAATAATAATAATAATAATAATAATAAATTGTAATTTATCACCAAATTATTTCTCAAACATAAATTAAACGAGTAAATTTTTAAAAAATGTATTGTTTTCTCGTATAATAATAAATGAAAAAAATCTGAAAAAAAAGAAAAAAAAGTTACTTCTGGATCTCCTACTTTGTCTAGTTGGAGGTATAGGTGTTGCAGCGGACGGGCTACCTATTGTATTCATCCCCAACACTGTGGTTGGTAGTGGTGATAATTCAAAGCTGGGCAACGGCAACGGCGCCAACAGGGCTGACGCGATGGCAGTAAAGAATGATCTCGCCACTCCTGAACCTTCTCCGGGCTCATCTTTGAAGCTCACCTTGACGCGGTGCACGCCTATGGCGTGATGCTGTGAACTGCCCATCTGACGACGTTCATAAAAAGTATTCAACACTTGAAACGTTTCGCGCAAAAGCAAAGTCCTATCACGATCCACCTGAAAAAAAACCACAAATCATATCACCATCCTAGATCAATTATCCGCATAATGGAACGTCTTTCCCAATAATGCTCATATCATATCACCAATATCATGTTTTAATAATATGGAATTCTACTGTTTAATTACCACAAACTGCAAATCCTTTGATGCGTTTCGAATGCGTTCCATCGCCTTGCGAAAACGAGCTGCCTTTGGTCCAAAACCAGCAAGCTGAGTGAATATTGAACCTCCGGATGTCAATGCGCGTTCGTCGGTGAACATTTTCGCGAATGTGCTCAACACCAGCTTCCAACGACTCATCAACATCTGCTGATCTTCACAACGAACTCTGTGTAATGAAAAGGATTACAAATTTCATCATCATGATCAACAACAACAACAACAACAACAACGATATAAGCATTCTCCTTACAGAGCTGAATTTACAATAGCAGCGATGGTATCTTCGGCACTTTTAGGCGAAGCAGCTTCGCTCGAATGGACAATAACACTTTTCGATCTGCGTTCTGCAATCAATCACACACACAAAATTACTTTCATAATAATAATATTATTATTTTTTTTGCAATATCACTGCATCATACTGTAATAATAATATACATAATACAATAAATACTACTACTTTTTATGTATAATATGGTAATTTCTAGATGAAATCACAAATATCAATTATTCTGAGAGCAACTGAAAATTATTTCACATACAACAAACAAACGTATTACAAATTGTCTCTCACTATGCAATCTACACTTTACATTTACATACAAAACGCAAAAACTTGAAATATTTAAGTGGGCTTACCACGACGGAATCGTTTTGGACTGGTCTTTTGAATTTCTCGATCAGCAGCACTGTCATCCACTGGAGCAAAGGAGGCTAAGGTAAGACGCGTTTTGTGCGACATGCTTCTAGTGAGACTACTCGAACCCGGAGCTTCGTTTCCCATTTGCAAATGGGATCTCTTGAAGAAAAACACAACGATCAAATCACAAGTGCACCAAAAAAAAAAAAAAAAATGTGCTCCGCCTAACCAAGTGTTCACTCCATTTGTCAGAAGATGCGGACAGACCGTACAAAGACTCTTTGCTGGAGCTTGCCTGCAACATGTGCGGCCGGTTGCACAACGGTATGCTTTCGGGTACACTGTGCTCGAAGGCAGATCTCACCGGATATAAACCAGGATAAACCAAAGAATCCGAACGCTAGAACAATAAAATGAAAATTATTTCAAATCACAAAGCGACTAATGAAAATACATGACTAACCTCCATTTTCGCAAATGAATAATGATAATAAATGGATAGATAAAAGCCAAATATTGTTAACTTAGTACTACACTTTAACGTTTATTTTAAAAATCAAATTGACAAGTAGAGCTTATTTAGAAAAACAAAGAACAAAAAATTTATGCTCACCGTGAAAAATGGATTTTGCTTGCTAATGGACGTCGATTCACCTGCAATCGGGTCGGATGAATCACGCTGAAAAGCTCTCTAAAAGCAAAATCAAACAATATTTTGTTTCACACACATGTTCTCTGCAAACTATGCATAACTAATAACATACTATAAAAATGAGATCACAACAGGAACTGGCAGGAAATTCTTTAGACATATCTCGTACGGAGTGGCATAAATTTTCTGAAAACGTGGTCAACGCACCGGCATAGCAGAAGTATGCGTCGGCAACGACTGCCACGTGCTTCATGGACCACAAGTCCAAAACTGCCCAGCTATCACCGTGCTCAGAACTGTGACTGCGCATCACGGACATCAACAAATTCAGCACAGTTAAACGCGACGCTGTTTCTGATTTTGACGACGTTTCTACATAGCAAACAAAAAATTATAATACTCGATTTGTATAATAATTAATTATTATATTAACACAAGAAACGCAATTCACAGCTGAAACAACAACAAAGCAGCAGCATAATTTCACTAGCCACATACTATTAGAGTTCATAGAGCATTGAACAAATTATATGATTTGAAATTAAATTTAAAACAAAAATTATCTTCTTAAAAATCTCAACAAAAAAATAAAAGAATAGCAAGCAAACCTATCGGTGATTTGTCCGCCGTGGACTGTGCTGCATCACCTTCACCAGCAATATCAGACATGTGAGATTTGGCCGCTTGGCGCTTTTTCGGACCGACTATATTCGACATTGCGGCAGAGAATCGTAAATGCGAATCCAAATAATCCAGCAGCGGAAATAGCCAGTTCCACGTCGGCTGCAAAGTTCTGCTCACTTGTTCCTATTTATATGTTAATAATTTTAAAATGAAAATAAACAAAAAAAAATCCTAATAACGCATACCAACAATTCGGCGAGCAGACGCTTGGGTACGCAGAAAGTTGAGCTGCTACGGCTCGCTATCGACGACTGCTCCGAAGAGTAACCGTACAAAAGCAAATCCAACGCTTCGCGAATTAATGTTGAAAACAAGCGTGACAATAAATTAGTTATGTGCACAGTTGAAGTTGACAATTTTTCCGGGGATGCAGGCTGTTTGGTGCCTTTCTTGCGATCTCGAATTCGGCCAGACCAGGCAAAATTGGAACCTTCGGTGTCGGTGTCTTCTTGATTATTTTCATCAAACATAACATCCGATTCTTCAGATACGCTGGAATTGGATTCGACTTCAGTGTACGAATAGTCGGTATCTTGATCAGCGTTGCTGACACGACGCGCATGTCGCCCGGACGCCTGACTACCGTCGTGATCCGAGTCGGCTTCGGTGGGAATTTCAACTACATGCAGTGTGGGCATTGCCTCCAACGGCGACATTGCCACATCGACAGAGGAGTCGTCGTTGCCAGCGTCGGAACCGGCGGTGGCATTGCCTTCGGCTTCTTGTATTGCCTCGTCGACCTCGGAATCAGTGTCGTTGTCGCTGGTTGCCTCTTCGCCGGTCAGAGTGGCCAAATCCTGCATGTAAGACACTTCTTCTGAACGTGTTCTCTTGGGCACAGAGTTGACCACAATTGGACTGCTAGAAAGGATATCATTTTCGTCGACGCCAAATTTCTTCTCCTCCTCTTTGTCCACGTCGTTGGGCAGCAAGACCGGATCTTCCATAACCATCTTCTCTATCAATTCAAGCGGATCGGTACAGTTTGCCATGGTGAACGGTTCGCACGGCTTCACCATGCCCAAACGCACCGGAGCCAAAATACCGTCGGCGGTGGCGACCAACTCGCGTACAGCGTGCGGTAAAATAGCGTGGAAGAGTTTTCGACAACGACTCAGCGGTTGATTCTTTCGACAATTCGAATACTGAGGCGACACGTTCAACAGCACAAACATGCGCACCACAGATCGAGCAAAGCGCGGCAAAACGGCCAAATTCTTATCTGCTTTGGATGTGGCCTTGCATTCCGTGGACAAAAGTCGCACCAACGAATCAAAGCACTATACGATTGAGAAGCAAGTATGTTTGAATGTTTGCTTTCTGAAGCAGAATGTACACTAGATATTATGCAAACTTACCCCGATAGGCAACTTCGTCAACAGCAAATAAACAAAACGATCCAAAAACGAAACTCCATCTTGGGATACCAAATAAAATCGACTTTCGCTCATATTCATATTTCTAAAAAATAAATAAATAAATAAGAATATTCAAAATTTAGCAACAGAAAATAATCGCATAATAACAAATGAAAATGCATGAAGAACAAAAGCAAAACGTTACGTTTCAACTGGATGATATTCATGCATAACGAAATGTTCGAACAAATCCCAACGGCTGAACAGATATTCCAAAGCTCGAAGAGCAAAACGAGGCGGATCCAAATCAAACTCTGGCATGTCAACTAAAAAAATAATAATATAAATAATAATAATAATAATAATAATAATAACAATAATAATAATACAGAACTCACTCAAAGAAGCAATACTTTTTCGACATCGAGAACGAAATTGTCGATGTTCGCTCACTTGGCGACTTACCGTTCTGGTAAGAAACAACAACAAATGTTCATTCCTGAAAAAAGTGAAAATTTTCATTTAACAAAAAATACCAAACACACATGCTTGCTGCTTTTTACTTGTCGTTGAGAACACTGTAGAGACTTTGGCAACTGATGAGACTTTTGAAAAGTTCAAACCGGATATCCAGATTGCCCGCAACCAGCGATCTGCATTTGCATTTTTCCCAACAATCGCAATATGCGGTCGGCGATGTGCGTTTCAATCTGCACTCGTGATTCCTATGACAAACGTACGCACATTCGGTGCAACAACACAACGAGCCAACCAAACCGCAAGTGATACATTCGAAAATGTCCTTCAAAAACAAAAAAATAAAGAAATAATTTGAATTTGCATAAAATTCTGAAACACATTCTCGTGTGCATTTTGTAAAATGATTATCATTTCATTTTTACCTGATTGACGTGCTCACTGCCAGTCCAGGTAAAACTGCAAGTGTCGTTGCAGCAGAGCATGTAGAGCGGTGAAAATTCAGGCCTAGTGTTGACGGGAAAAACCACCGACATCATCGCTCTGTTTTGATTCTGCGCAGAAAAGCTACGAATGATGCGTTTCAAGCTCAACAATATTATTTCAGCCACATGATAACTGCGACAGTCGATCGCGTACATAAATGGAGTCATACCGTTGTGGTCACTGAAATAATCAACGAATGAATATATATATATATATATAATTGAAGAATCGAAGGAAGAAAAAACCAGAACATACCACTGAGAAAGCAACTGAAATAGTTCAGTGTTGGCAACCAAATTTCCGGTGAGCAATTTTACAATTTCAAACGCAGCCCTTTGACGTTCAATTGAAGAAGTCAACGCTTTTGGCTTCAACGTGGATAAATCCAAACTTACTGGAATCACTGAAACAAAAACAAAATCATACAAAAAAAATTCATGCAATATATAATCAGAAAAAGAAAAAGAAATTTTTACTCATTTCTTCGTCAACAGCCACAGTGGGTGTCGAAGACGAGCTGCTGCTGCTTTGTGCAGTGACGGACGTGGTGCTTGAAGAACTACCAGCAGGGACAATGCCCACGGCAGCCGCGGCCGCTTCGACGGCCATCTCCATTGCCCACCTGGAAGCGGCACTCTGCGTGCTGGCATCCGACCGAAGAGCATATCCGCGCAACACGTGCGACGACATGCCAGTCGGATCGACGAACCTCCGACCAAGCTGCATCATGCTGTTCAAGCTGACCGTGACGTTGATTCGACTGGGCGAATTCACCGACTCCCACCTTCCATCCGATGATGGACGACTTCCAGCAGGATTTTCACTAGCCGCAATTTGCGATGCCAATGACAAACTGAAATTCTCTTTATTGGTCGGCGCTATGGACATCGACACCGCAACGTGCAGCACATTTCGACCACAGTTCAATTTCAGCGAAAGCATATCTTCATACAAACGACTTGTTACTTAAAAATACAAATAACAAACGAAAAGTAGAAATTTATAAGAACAACTAAAAAATTATACTCACCCATGGGTTTTTGCGAAAATAAGCGTGCTTTGATGTAATCCACATCGCAATGCAATATATCTCTCATGAGCTCTTCTTTCTGCAAAGAGAACTTGTATATATAATAAGCAACACCCAAGCGTATATAAATTATTATAATTAACCTTTTCAGCGAGAAGAATAATGCCTATTTTTTTCTTCTCTGAAAAATTCGTCGCAATGGTATGTGTGCCATATCCTAACGCCATCACAGTTCCGATACCGGTAGGACTTCCAACGCGCGCTGGCAAATCCGTCCACACTGGAGTTAACGAACCGCATCCGTCCCGTATTAGTATCAACGAATCCTACACTCAGAAGCATGAGCAAACCATTAAAACGTCACTTGATAACAGAATTTATACATTAAAAAGATGATAAATAAAAATAAATTCAAACCTCGCCGTTGTTGATCAACCGGGGTCTGCGTGAGCCGATAAATTCGTGGGAATCGTATGCAACAATGATGCTTGCAAGCATCTCACCAGAGAAATTGATTTTTGATAACAGCACTCTACCAAGAAGTTGATGCAAATACCAAATGCCTGAAAGGAAAATTTCAAAAATAAATGAACAAAACAACATATTTGTTGTTTTCAATGCGCGCCACGGCTCACCGGTAGGTTCAACTGCCACATCCAATACAAAGTGATCATCGGAAAGATTGTAGAACTTCTTCGGCTCTTTTTGAATGTATTCCAATGTAGAAGAAAAACACTGAACTTTTGGAACCTGAATTTAAAATAGCATACAATTATTTTTTTGCAATCATATATTTACAAGAAAATATATCATTAAATATAGGAGAAAAATTTACTTACCACTCGCAAATCTTCTTTGCGAAGTAGACGGCTTCGATTCATTGCGTCATCAGCAGTATCGTTTATCACACCATTACTGTCCGCAAACAGAACTGCGCAATACGGTCCGTCGACCTGACATGTTCAATAAAGTTCAAATAATACAAATACAATTGTTGAATAAATTACAAAATCTTACTTTCACTACTTTGCCAATAGTTGCATTTCGATTTTCAACCACCATGACTACGTCTTTCAAATGCAGAGTTTCTTCTCTATAGCTGCTTACCGCAGAAAGTGCATGCTTTCTTTTACGACTTCCAGCTACGAGCGAAACAAACACCGTATATTGTTGCAATACGCGCATACATTAATAATACAATACCACTCAAATGCGCCGATGAAGCAAAACTTTCTGAACTATCTTCTACCGCAGATTCCAACCCTTCGCTGTATAACCCTCTTTTCGGATCCCTGCAGCATGATTTTGCAAATTTTTTCAACAGGTAAATTAATAAATTCAAATAATAAAAAAAAATAATAATAGAAAAACCACACAAAATGAACACTCACAAAACTGAACTTGAAGGCAAAAGCATCTGAAAACGAGCAGTATCGTGGTTTGGCCACACGGATTCCATTAAAATGACAACTTGCGGATATCCGTTAACAGCTGTAAATCCCAACGCATCGGCTTGAAACATAGGACCGTGCTGCATTCTCACCTGCAAAAAATACAAGCAAATATTCATTCAATAGCAACTGTTCCAAATCTTCCTGATTATTTTGCATTACCAAGCGACCAACTGTGATATCCTTCGCGTCTGATGCAACTTCCTTCTTCAGTTTATTCTTTATTGCGTCCAAAACTTTCATTCTTTGCACCGACGGCAAAACACCCCTACACCAAAGCGTACGGTGTAAATAAAAGTGAAAAAGAACATACAGAAAATAATATGCACTAATAATTTGCGTACCACCAATAAACATTCCCAGATTTTGTCATAGCACAAGAATACAAGTCGCAGGAGTACACATCGACAACAGGCTCTGGCAAACTATGCAAACTAGTGGACAAAGCATTGCTTATTAAATCCAACGACTCGTCGACAAAACTAGCCACTCTGCGATGAGTTGTCAAAACAGTAGTGCGAATCCTGCTGCAAGAAATAGATTCAATTGGTTCCTTGTTGCAAATAGTCTCCCATGCAGGATGCGGATTCTTAAAAATGATAAAATATAATAATCCAGTAAAAAATAGTAAAATTATTTTTCTTTCATTTCCCCTTTCGCATTATCAATAATTACCGGCGATGGTTGCTTCTGATTCCAAGCCCAACGATACAATACACCGTCCATACTGACGGCAAGCAGATCAGAATGCATAGCGCCAATCGCACGAAAACGCTTCGTTTCCTTAAAGAAATTAGCAACGATAACAGCAATTCTAACTGCCAAACAATATTATATTCACAGATTAATAATGCATTAAAAAAAATTATTTACCGCTGCCGATTCTTCGTTCGTAGTCCATTTGAAGAACATCTTCTTTGGGGACAATGAAATTGTATACCTCGGAGGGGGTGGAACGGACTCCTCATTAGTGGACTCTTTATTAGCACTATCATTTGTTTTTTCTACAATATTTTGTTTAAAGTTAAAATTCAATTAGTATCGTCAAAGAGCAGGATCAAATTGAAATATAATACTGTGCCTACTTTCTGCAGCCTTTTCAAAAACACGCCTACGAAACGGGAAACTCAAAAAATCATCGCCATACAAAGACTCTGCGTTGATAATTACATTTGCCTGTTCTCCTTGTAAACCAGTATCCAAAAGAGAAATTAGTTCCTCTGATACAAAAAAAAACCACATACAGACATACTTATTTACATAACATACATACGCTACCTATTATACTAAAATAATATAACAACTAAGCATTACGTAAAACTTGGCATTTGTCAAAAATCATCACAAAAAATAAGCTTCCATTTTATGAAATTAAACAATAAATAAGTAAATAAACAAATACCAGGCAAATAAGCTTCAGAAGTATCATCAAAATCATCTCCATCTTCATCATCGCGACCAAGTAAATTGTTCACCGCTTGATTAACATCGCAATTCTGAAAAAAAAACTCAGAAATTAGTAATGGTGCTGAAAACAATGTTAAGCAAAAAGATGACACACCGTTCTTTGCAATTCACGTATAATAACATCTCGGGATTTGCCTTGCAAGACAGCTTGTGCCTAAAAATAATCGCAGTTATTAAACGGATTCACAATACCTTTCCAAGCTTTTGATAATACCTCGTTCACCAATTCCTCTGGCACAGCGCCAGCCGGAATGATCGGTCTGGAACCAACAATGACCCCTCCACGACCAACTCGACTACGAGCCATCATTACACGACGTATTTTCGTAGCTCGTGATGAAATGCCGGCGTTAGAGTCATTATTCCCACCGCTACCGGCGTTGTTATTGTTGGGTCCACCAGATCCCCTGCCAGTATTCGAAGCTGGTACCGTAGAGCAACCAGTCGCACCACTACCACTTCCAGTGGCATCTTTCTTTCTAAAATTACCGCCAAAACGCAAAATGCAACGAATCACCAAACAAACTAAACAAAAACGCCAAACGTACCCATTGTCATTTCCTTTATTGACATGATCTCTCGTATCATCTATGATATCGTACGCAACTCGAAAAACTTGGCCATCCTAAATTTAAATAAAGTCAAAGTCAACGTTCATTCGAAGCACTGCTGCGCCATTTGACTGCACTTAAAAAAAATTAAACAACTGTACAACTAATTTAACATAACTGAAATTATGTACAATGGTTCTGTCCAGCTAGAAAACATGCAATCCAGTTCATGTGTGCATTCGACACAAAAACTGAAATAAACTAATTTTTACAGTTAATAATGGACGACCTCTCGTCTACCTTGCAGCAAATACCTCCAAAGGAATGACCAAATCACTGATTACAATTCTATTTGTACAGCAGAGTCAAGTCAGAATCGCAAGTGCACAACAATTGGACAATTCAAAATAACAACTCGCTGGTGCATAAGCTTAATCACGCGCCAATATTGTACAATACTTCAGGCAGCTGCAGTACTTGCGATGACCTCTATACCAGAATATTCCAGACAGACAACTCATCAGAATCTGGACAAAAGCAGAAACACACGACAGCCACGCAATTGAAAGCAAAATTTAAAGAAATTTTCAAGTCAAATTGTTGATTAATGCTGCGATGCCACAAAAAATCGAATAACACTGAGCGGAAATGGCTAGTCTGACCACAAAAAACAGAACAACGATTGCATTACCCGCTTTTCTTTTGAATATTGCAATAAAACAATAATAATAAATAACAATAATACGTTTTTATACAGTGCAAACATTTCCAGCTTCGGATTAGAGTTGTTTTAAAAATAATCTATTGAGAAAGCAAAATAGCAAGCCAGATTACTGTATGCAACCTTGCAAATCAAATTGAATACTGTAGTATTCTGTAAAAAAACGCAAATAGCACTGAAACTGTGAAAAAATTATGCGATTCCACATAGGTATATGCAAGTGGTGTGAATAATCGAGTAGAGATCAAAGCAAGAAATGAACTGCAACGGGCCTGTGCAATCAGCGAACGCGTTACGCAACGGCCTGAGCTATGATCTGCGCTACATCGGTCGCCTAGCGGTCAGTGCAAGTATGAAGCAAATTGAATTCAACGTCAGATCGGCGCTGGCAAAAGAATGCATTTGGCGAGTTTGCACTGTGGCGAATCAAATTTCAAGCTCTCGCCAGAGAAAAGTGGACAAAGAGCTTTTGAAATACATCGCCGCCCAACCAAATCTCGATGCCGGTGGTCAAAATGTTCGTCTGTTCATCAGCACGCAGAGTTTGACCGTACTTTCGTTGGACACGGATCGGGTACTGTTCGTCCACAGTATGCCGGACATATCTTTCGCCTCTTGTGGAGATCAAGCAACGTCAGAATTTATTGCCTACATTGCCAAAACTGCTGAACACGGCCGACAGTGTTACGTATTCGAATGCGCACTTGGTGCAGAAAAAGAAGTCCTGGCAACCATTGGTCAAGCGTTCGCTTTGCGTTTCGAACATGCTACGCAGACCAGCATGTGCTTGAATCCTGAACGCAGCGGCACCGCTGTTAACAACGCTAGTTCAACTGTGCGATCTTGTGCCGACCGATCCAGCGTTGATCATCATCTTCTGTGCGAGCCTTGGTACCATGGTCGCATCACCAGAGAACAAAGTCAGCTACTCGTTCGTCAAGACGGTGACTTCCTCGTCCGGCAGAGCTGTTCCGACCCCAGCCAATACGTCTTGACAGGCATGCAAGACGGCAAGCATCGTCACTTGCTTCTGATCGACGACGACGGTGCAGTTCGAACGAAAGATCGCCAATTCGAAAGCGTCCCCCATCTAATCAACTATCACAGGGAAAACAAACTACCAATTACGTCACTAGAAAGCGCGCTTGTCTTGCGCAACGTCATTCCTCGCACTGTAGCCATTTAAAGTTTGCGTTGTGTACACATTCACGTGTTTTTTTTAACCTTGCCAAGTATAAATAAAAAAAATGATGAACAAAAATTCATTTTTCTTACAACAGTCAAAAAAGCAATCGTGTCCGGACCAATCACAATGTCTTTCATATCTTCGGGTCGAAACGGCGACATGTCAAACATGAAAGTGCTCTGCGCATCCAATGCCTGAGAATTCATGCTATCACGAAGCCTAAAAAATCAATAAATTCAAATCAAACAAGCTAACAGAAATCCAACAATTGCACTGACTGTTGTTCCAAACGAAGATCTTTGTCAGGAAGCGAAAAAGCAAAACGGTGAAACGAATTCATCGCTTCTCGTCTGAGCTGAAATGAAAAATAAAAACTAAAAAAAATCACACATAAAAAACAAACTAAATTTAAAGCGAATATAAATTCAATCGCGGAAAAAAGTTTCAAAACAAAATTTTAAATAAAAAATGTTCAAACGCGTCATCAGACAATAAAACAACGATTGCAATTGAATCGAATCTAAGAAATCAACGCTGACAGTGGTTTTACTCAGCACAATGCTTAGCACATGGTCGGCCAGTGTTAAGCTACTGCGACAACCAACCCAAGTAAACAAGTGCTAGAAATGAATCACTTTTTTGCGAGAATAGCAATTCTTTGAAATAAAACAAAAAATCAAAAATAGACGGTCAAGAGAAAATTGATTATAAACTAATGGACATTCCAAACTAAGGTCAACGTGTTTCAAAAACGTTTTGACAACTAAAGCCTCCTCATTGAGACGGAACATTACAGTCGGCGTGCGGTGTTCGACCATCTCGAATACAGTATCTAAAAATGTTCAGGTACAAACACATTCAGCATTGAAAAACAAAAATAAATTCTTATTAATTTAGCAGATCACTGCCATTTGACTAATCATTAGAAATATAATTTATGCTATAATTTATATTACTTCATAAACTTAACAAAACAAGAAAAAGAAAAAAAACTGTATGTGTGGTTATAACTGGATGTTTAAATGGGCAGTATTGATAGCTTTTTTTCATAAATACAAAATTCTCTTCATCACAGAATTATATATTAGAATAAAATTATACAAGGCTGGTTTTTCACATTATATTTTCAAAATGCACCCGAAACCGTAAACAAGAAACATTAATTTATAGTCAAATAGAAATTTCTAAAATGATAACTTCAAAAATGGATAGTGTGCAAATTCAAATGCATCAACTTAAAATTTCGTTATTCAACAATAAAGGCAAGATTGGTTGACTCAAAATACCGAAAAACAACGTTCAGACAATGGATATAAATACAGAAAATATCAAAATCAAACAAGAAACAGTTATTTTCGAAAAATGAAAATAGCCTTCACGAATTTTCACGAAATAAAAATTGTCAATCTATTTCAAAAAAAATTTTTCTTTAAACGAAAAGTCAACGAAAAGTAAAAAATAAATTCTCAGCTAGGCTTTAGCTAAATAATTTATTTGAAATTTTCATTATTCTAAAGTTTCATTTACTAAATTAATATGCCACATCCAAAACAACGTAAAACAATTTTGAACAAAAAAGATTTTCATAGTAAAACATTAATGCATTGTGACAATCAACAGTGAAGACACAATTTGCTGATGTACACAGAGACAAACAATATTGAAAGAAATGCATAAAAAATCAAAATCAAAATCAAACAAAAAACAGTAATTTTCACAAAGTACAAAAAATATCAGCCTATTTGAAAAGAAATTTCATCATAATTCAAGGTAAAAAAGCAAACAAAAAAAAATTTCTAAGCCATGCTGTAACTAAATATTTTACCTGAAGTTTTCATCATTCCTAAACTTATTTAAAGCTGCATTCACATGTTCACATGACAAAACAATTTTGGACAAAATTATATCCAGGATAAAACATTCTTACTACTTTTCTAACTAAAGATTTTTTGACAGTCTAAAGGCACACTGTTGGCTTTCCTGTTAGCTGTTCGTATAATTCACGCGAAGTTGGCTTCACTAAATCATACGTGACAGCTAATTTCAGCGTCTCGTAAGCTAACGTAACTGCCTTTTCTCTGTTCGATTTGGGCAATTTGCAAATCGCAACAAGAATCTAAAAAAGAAAAAAAATATCTGTTGAAATACACAAAATACACAAACATGATTGATAAAATAAAATAAACTTTTTTTCTATAAAAAAAAATCTTAATATAGCAGACGATCATTTTTATGATACTACAAAAGTCACCCACTTCAAATAATTCACTGCTGACAACCTGAGCTGCAGCTTCTTGTCCAGAATTCATCAAATTTTTCACGCATGCTATTGCATTCAGTTGAAGTTGTTCATTTTCGTGCATGCATGGCGTTTTAAATAGGTCTGGCCAATTAGGATGCTAAACATTTAACACCAATTATGCTTGTTCAAACTTCATATTCGTCATGGTAAATATTCGCAAGATGAATGTTTTTTTTCCAAACAACTTGCCAAATAATTCATATGATTGAAATTAAATTTCAATTATTATTAAGATTAAATTAAAGCAAAAAATGAAGAAAAAAAAACATGCAATTGCCGTCAATTTTTACCTCTTGAACAATTCGGCTACAAACAGCGGCATCTTCGGTGAGCATTAGCATTGCAGAGGTGGAAATCAACGCCAAACGTTCATCATCTTCTGCTGAGCAATAAAGCAACCACAGTTTGAGTCGATCTGTGCCAGGTTTTGCTACTTGTTGAAAAACCTACAAAAAAATGTAAAATTTCGTCCACATTTCTAACCTGAATAATGAAACTTCAAAAAGCTACTTTGTCGTTTAATAATAAATTGTGAAACAATTCTGCAGATGCAGCACGCAACGGTTCGTGCTCTTGCAAAAACCAAAATTCTTCTAATTTTGGCAATACCTTCTCTTGCATCATTTTATTCCTGAAATTGAGGAAAGTAAAAAATTTTTTATTCAAAAAGAACAAAGTGAAAAGTTCGATTCAATGAAAAAATTAACCTGACAGAATCACTAACAGCTGCAAGATTAGTCAAAGCTAACAGTGCTTCGTAATTTTGCTCGGCTGACATATCCGGATGAAGTAAAGAAATAATCGGTTTCACAACTTCGTAACAACGTTGTCCTGAAAATGCCATTTTTGGATCCATTGTTATTCCTATTCTTGCCAGAGCATGCGCTGCAATTATTTTCCCCTCGTCGGTGCATCTTTGAGCCAGATCAATCAAAAGCTGCGCAAAAAATAAATAAATAAATATATATATATACATATATTCATATGAGCACGTATAAATCAAAATATTATCTTCACCTTAACACCACCTTCTTGAACCACAATTCCACGATGTTGTGGCTCTTTTGTAAAGCCATGCAACGCTCTCAAAGAGAACAACAATAGCGCTGATTCAAAAAATAATAATAATTTTAAAAAAGATGCAAACCAATACCTTGCCAAAAATTCTCGACAACGTTCACTTTCTGTGCTAGACAATGCAACACAGGCAGAAACTGCGCCTTCATTAACTAACAGTTTAATTCGATTTTTCACGTATTCATCAGAATCTTTTGGATTAGCAACAGGAATATGGTGTTTAGCAAATTTTGCCAACTCGATCAATTCTGGTTCTGGTTCTTTTTTATCATAAGTGTTTGTCAAATTAACCAAAATTGTACTCACGCCAAAAACGCACAACTGACCAGCTTGCTAATATCGTATTAAGCATCAACACAAGCATCAACAATAAATAAATGTACATAATAAATGTTGCTTACTTTTGCAAAGGCAACCAGACGTCGAATAAGATTCACATCAGATACTAACCATTCTTTCACATCTGCGTCCAAAGTTAAATATGCCAAGCCTTCTGCAGCCCAACGACAAATATCGATGCTTTTATCTTCAAGCAAATATCTATTAAAAAAAATTCACTATTTTTAGAAATTCATTCCAAGTTACATCTTCTTTGTAAGCGAAAAGTTCTACATTTGAATACGAACCTTTTGCAAATGCTAGCAAGACGTAACATGGGCAGTTCACCAGTAGGTCTCATGCTTATATCATTTCCACCAGAGGAAGAAATTTTGCACAAACCCTAAATTAAATAAATATTAATTTACGTTTCAAAAATATTTTTTTTGTGGTAGATTTCAAACCAAAAAATAGCGGTTGGATTCTTTAAAAATACATCAATAAATTACAATAAATAATACAAAGAAACAGTTAACAAAATGTTCATTTACTTGCTCAAATTTTCAGTTAATTATTAACAGCTAACCCAGCAAAACTGTAGCCTTTCAGAAATCAGCTAAGAAAAAAACATGATGAAAATGTATACTCAAAGGAATATAATAAATAAATAAATAAATAAATAAATAAATATCTAAATTTTTTATTCTAAGGTTAAAAAAAATTATTTTTAACATTAAATCTTACCACCAAAGCTTTCACTCGAACTACGTCGTTTGGAGAGTTGAACAACTTTTTCAAAACCGACTTGCCTTGGGCTAAAAAGACTGAACATCGGTCACGCTTACTTACAGTATGCATGATCGCCTCAACAGCTACGCTCTGCAATAAAGCAAAAATATGAATAATAAATATGAAAATAAAATATGAAAATATGAATAAGAAAAACTATTTTTACTTGATTCAACTGATCATCCGAAGCAGCCATTTCTAATAAAAGCTGTGTAAATTCAGGTTTTGCGACAAACTGAAACGCTACATCCACAGGACCCTGTGTAAAAAGAAATTTGAATTTTCAAACAAAACTATACAAAATTCAGCTAACCCCCAAAAGTGTTGTAAACAGCGAGCAAATTTCAATTTTCACACCATCTGTAATTTTTTCCCTTTTCTCCCTAAATTGTATAATATTCGTGTTTAGTAATAAAGGAAATAATTTTAAAAATATATAAAGTTTTTTTTCAAAAATACAAAATTACTGAATAAATTTTTCCATTCGATCAGTGTAAATGCTTCTGTTCTTGTCCGACAGCATATCATCGTATATATTCGTCAAACAAAGCGCCAAATAGCCTCTAGTTTCATAAGTAACAGGAACCAATGCTTTTTCGGGAATACTGCAACCGACAGTCATCAACCTATCCAAACCTGTAAAATCAATTGAATTTCGTGAAATAAAACACTTCAAAAAAAGATCAAGCATAAGATAGTAAAAAATAATTCATTTCTGCAATTCATATTCACAAAAAAAAAATTGAAAAAGCTGCAACAACTCATAAAAAAAAAATAATACCATCATTTTGTACAAATTCAAGCGACCATCCTTTTGGCAAGCCGCCAACTCTGTGCGGCAATACTTTTGACAACAGTTGAATAGCACAGTCTCTTCCCATAGCTGAGACGGTCGGATCGACAAGTATTCGTTTCAATTCAAACAAAAATCCCACTATCTTCACTTTATTGCCTGAAGATGCTCATCATTGTGACGTGCAAAAATTAAGAAATTTCACATTAAAAAAATAAATGCAAAAAAAAAATTCTCACGTTCCACCACAATTTCGTCCGGTAACTTCTGCTTTTGAAAATCCATAGCCGCCAAAGTATTGAAGCAACGCTGCACAAGCGCCACGGCCGCTTGACAACATCGATTATCAGAACAATTTAACAAATATACAATAGTTTTTGAATCCGCAACTTTGAATAAAAATCCAAGCTAAAATTTCAACTAATCAAAATTGATCAACAAAACTACTTTTCTCATGCTATTATAAATACTCGTTCTTCAGAAGTAGCCAACCCGGACAAAACTCTGAACGCAGCTAATAGCAAATCAGTGTCCCTCTCGTCGTTAATCAGTTTCATCAGACGAGCCAAACCTCCGCATTCTGTGAACAAACGAGCACCATCGTCATAACCAACCAAAACCATAATATTATGAAGTGCCTGAAAAAGATGGATATTTTCTCATTTTGAAAGCAAAAGAGTGTTCATGAAAGTTAAAATTTAAATTATCAAACAGTATGAAAACCTGAACACGATTTTCCAATGTTGCTTCAACACTGAAACAAATTTTTAGCATATCTTGCAATTTAGCTTCAGTTGAACCCAATTTCTCTGCCTAAGCACACAATTATTCATCACAGAAAAAAAGAAATCAACAACAAATTGTTTACATTTTTTTGAATCACAATATTCAAATTTTGAAAGTGCTTGATAATAGCTTTATTATCAGGCTCATAATGAAGCGCTCGCTTTGCATCTGTTAATGCTTCAGAATATTTACTCAAATAACTGCGTGCCGTGCTCCGGCGATATAAAGCTTTCGGATCGTTTGGCGCAAATTCCAACGCTAAAAATGCAGTGCATAAAAATTTCAAAAAGTAAAACATATAAAATTGAACTTTCACAATTTCCTTCTATTCTAACGAACAGATCTACGTTTCTGGTCATCTATCTCATGTTAAAAATAAAACAAAATAAGATGAACAGCGAATAAAAAGAAAATGTGAAGAATATAAGTTTAAAACAAAAATAACAGACACTGGATCAAGACGTTCTGATTCTATGTGATACACATCAGTAGTATGAAAAATAATTTTTGTAAATTTAAATATAACTTTCATAACAAATAAAATACTACAGTAAATATAATAAAATACAAAGTCAACCTAAGAATCATTATAATTATGTAATTATTTAGATAAAATTTCAGTAAATAATAAAAATTAATTCGAATAAAGTGAATCAGAAAATGAGAAATCAAAAAAAATCAAAGCAAAATAAATGTCAACTCTAAAATAATACAAAAAATATTAAATAAAATGAAAAAACGTTATCATATGATAAAATGAAATTATCGATATATTTGATACAGATTCTTAAAAAAATACACCAACATATATGTACGTATATCTTTTACCTTGAGAAGCTTGACTTTCCGCAGCAACATAATCCTCCAGTTTCAGCGACACAGCTGCCATATTTTTCAACAAAGCTGCCAGAGTAGCTTTATCTTCAGATGGGCACGCTTGAAGCGCTTTATTATAATACTCTTTTGCTTTTTCCCAGTTTCCAGCTTCGTAGTATAAATTTCCTTCAGCTTTTAAATTATTCACTTCTTCAGCCATTTTTTGAATTCTCAATCCACACCTTTATAAACAGAATAATTTTTTCATAACCAGACAAAAACTATGATAAACTTTTCGCCTCTTCCATGTATTAAAATAGTTTAAAGAAACACAAACATTTTCAACTAACATCTAAGGAATTAAAAATCGGATCGCGACGTTCAAGAACTAAATATAAATGCATCTGAAAATGAAAATATTCACTTATTTCATTCAACAAAAATTATGTCAGTGCATTACTTCCGAAAAGAAGTTAAACAACGCTAAAGAAAGTTTCACGACGCCGTTCAGTCAAGCTGCCAAACCAGTTCCAATATGTGAGTTAACTGAAATACGGTAGAAAAAAAAGAATAAGGTTCATTTGATATTATATGAAGTGTTTATTAATTTTCTTTGCTAATTTATTTTCATATACTGATTTCAACTTTCAAAAAAAAAAATTTTTTTTCTTCAATTTTATAAAACAAGATTATTTTTGAGCTCAAAAACATTTTTTTCATTTTTTGTTATTTTTGTTTAATTTAAAAGTTTAAATTTATTCAACAATATTATTTATTGATTAAATTTTTAATTTTGAAGAATAAAATTTTTATTAAAAAATTAATCTTGAGTTTTAAAATACTACAGTATGAAAACATTGTTTTCTAGATAGCTTGTGAAAGAAGTTGAGTTAACAATTATTGTAAAATTAAGAACAATTCTTCCAATATTCAACATTTTCAATCGGCGAAATGTGCTTCTCTTGAATCACATTTTTTCAAATTTAACAAAAGTGCATGTAAAAAATTTTGCTCACTTTGTTTTTCAATGTTGCCCGTTTTGAAATTTAACATTGCAGTGCATGATGAGCGTGAATTTGGACAATGGAGAACCGCCGTTGAAAAAATTTCAACCAGCCAAAGTGAAGCGTAAACGGGTTGCAATACGTGAAAAATTGCAGTGCGAAGCGATGGTTCAATCGCCACCTTATTTCACAGAAAACGGCCTGCGCAAGGTACGACCGTATTGGTTCCACTATTACGTGTTTGCCAAAAAACGATGGTTTGGAAGAAGATTGGTCGACGTTTTGCAAGCTGAACTGTACAACCCGATTGGAAATTTTTTTGAAGAAGCCATTCTAGCCGGCAGAGTGACCGTCAACGGCCAGCCTACTACTGTCGATTATGTGGTTGAAAATGGAGATTTGATAAGGCACATGTGCCACCGTCATGAACTGCCAGTGCTGGACAGTGCAGTAGATATAGTGGCAGATACGGAAGATATTCTGGTAGTCAATAAACCTTGCTCGATTCCTGTGCACCCTTGTGGTCGCTACCATTTCAATAGTCTTGTTTTATACTTGAAGCATATCGGTGGAATGGACAACTTGAAAACGTTTCATCGTCTGGATCGCTTGACTTCGGGTTTGGTGATTTTTTTGAAAAATGAAAAAATTGAAAAGCAACTGCGCCAGCAAATGATCGAGAATCAGATTAAAAAGGAATATTTATGCTTAGTTGACGGTGAATTCCCGGATGAAGAGATCGTGTGTGACAAACCGTTGGATGTTCTTTCACAGTCTATGGGTATCATGTACATAACGCCAGACGGAAAGCCTAGTTTGACCAAATTCTATAAGCTCTTTTCGGACGGAAAAACGTCCATTTTGAAATGCTGTCCCGAAACTGGCCGTACTCATCAAATCCGGGTTCACCTTCAATATTTAGGCTATCCAATTGTTAATGATTACATTTACAACAGCGACGCATTTGGACCCAACAAAGGCAAGCTCTGCGACTATGGTAAATCTTTGGATGAGTTGCGTGAAGTTGTGAAAACTTGCTTCACTGCCGAAAAATGGATCGACAGAAAAAGCAGCGTTGATCCAACCAAGTTCGAAAACTGCAGCTGGTTCAATGCGGACTGTCACTTTTGCTGTACAAAATTTCTAGATCCAAATCCATCAGATTTACAAATGTACCTGCACTGTTTTCGTTATTCTGGTTTGGAATGGTCATACGAAACGCCACTGCCAAGATGGGCTCAAATTTTGAAAGAAACAAATATTCACATCTAATAGTTTAAGATTGTTGTAAAGATTAAAAAGAAAAAAAAACCAATTTTTTACTTTTTTACTAATTTTATAAATGATAAATTCAAGCAATTACGATTCACTGTTTAAATGCAAAAGGCTTGCGTAAAGCTGCATAAAATGGCGTAAAATCGAAAAAGGTAGAATTAATAGCGAAGAAATGGCTTGTGCCTTCTTATATGTCTGAAAGTATATTAATATTTAAACAATGCCTATTAAAAGTTTTTTTTGCAAATTTACCTTTCGACACTTTCCCAAAATTTCTGAAAAATGGCACGATCCAAGTGCCGCTTTGTTCTTGATAAAGCCATCACATCCACAGCCCATTGGCTAATATTGTTGTCCAGTTTGTCATCGTCCCAAGTTAAATGAAAAGCTTTCACTGTAAAAAGAATACAATTATTGGAAATAAAACGAATGCGAGAAAAAAATACCTTTAGAAAAGATATCTGTTGGTGTAGCACCCAATGGCCAACCTTTGAATTGCCAAGCAGGACCTTGAGCAAATACTGCAACGACGCGGTCCCTGAACAATAGCTTTTTTTAAAAAAAACGTAGCTGAGTAATTCTGCCATATTCATCAATTTCAAGAATTATGAATATACCATTCTTCGGGTAAAAATCTCAACGGATTGTCAACAACACGATACGGCACTGTCACCCCACCCTCCTTGCTTCGCTGTATTAACACTTCGGGTTCACGTTTAGCACCAGCTGCACGTTTCTCTGCAGAAGTGACAAATCTACAATAGAGATTATATCTAAATAGCAGTGACAAAAACAAAAATGATAACACAAAAATTGAACTAAACAAACCGAAAATTTTCTAACAGTTCACGTACGTTGAACACCGTAATCAGTGAAGAATTTGAAGACGGAATGATAATAATTGGTGTGCGTGAAACTAAATTATTCACTTAAAATGAATGAATAAAATAATTTTCTTCATCATACCACGCTTCATGGGCGGCTTTATAGCATTGGAGATAACTTTCGCTGAATCTGGAATTGTTTTCTTAGGTTCGAGATGTTCATCAATTTTCATTGCTTGGGCAGCAAAGGAGCGTTTCGTATCAATATTGAAATCTTCAGTTTCTAAAAAATAAAAATACAAAATTTCAAAAATATTTTTTTATCTTCTAAATAAAATAATAAATAACCTTCTTTCCTGAAACGCTCCTGTGCGTAACGACTGTAACCCGCTCTGTGTTTTTCTACCGTTTCCGGAACAACCGCCGGCTGTGGGCGATTCTTATTTTCCTTTGCTTTCATCCTCTCGAGAATGGCAAAAACTTGATTAGCTAAATTCTGAAAAATTACAACAAAAGTTCATTTTTATTTCAAAACGTACCTTCAATAAATATTGCATTAGATATGCAGTCGATTACAATAAAAAACCAAATCAACTAAACAAGCTTCGATCTCAAATTGAAAAATAAATAGCCCAACATTCAACTTCTTTAAAAAATTAATACTCAAAGAAAATCTTAAGCAAACACAAAATAGAAAGCGGATACTTACAACGGATGTCTGCATTACATTTGTTCTTGTACGATATGTTCTTTCACGAGATATAATGTCACGGTTCGCGTCCAGTTTATCACTTTCAACAAAAGCCCGAGTTGGCTCTTCAATTTCTTCTTCAGTGTTCTTAATCTGCGTCCTTTTACGCGCCAAAGCTTTCGATCGCAAAGCTGCAATTTTCTCCGCAGTCAAACCATGCTCTTTGGACAAATCCCTTAAAAACAACCATTACAAAATAATGAAATTCAACTTTAAAACATATGCACATGTAAACCTAATCGTATCCGGCTTTGTCACACTCATGCTGGTACCTCGATCCAAAATCGCCATCAGACGCTCTTTGTCTTTCCTTGCCTGTTCTTCATCCTAAAACATATTTTATTCATATGATCATTTGGCATCCATTGGCACAGTCTGTTAATAATTATTACAGAACAAAACATACTTACTTCAACTCTAGGTCGTTTAGCTTCTGCCTGTGCATCCGCAAGCGACGTCAGACGACTCACCGGAATAGATTGTGGTATAGGAGCACTGAGATCTACATTTGCGGGAATACGATCAAACTTCTCATTTGTGAGATATTCTTCTAAAGTCTTCAAAAACCATTGCTGATTGTAAAATAAAACATGCTACATGAAAAATCGAATACTTTTCTGTCAGGTCGAGTTACGATTTGTACATTGTTACTGACTGCCTCTCTGACATACGTGGTGTGAAGAAGCTCACGATTTTTGTAAAAAAACCATAAACTTCCAACTGTGTAGTATTCATCTTTTTTGCTGAAAAATTAATGAACTATTATGAAATCGAAGAATTGAAAAATAAAATAAATTAACAAAAGTTTAAATAATACAAAGAATAAAAATTAAGCACAACTAAATTAAATTAAATTAAATTAACTACAAAATAAAAGCATCATACGCAAATGGGAATAAAAAAAAAACAAGTAAAAAAACATTCGCCACTTTCAAAGTTAATCAATTTGAATATTAAATGTTAAACTTAAAAGCTTATTTATTTGGAATTCAAACTTAAAAACATTATTTTAATAAAGTTATCAACATAGAGTTAAGAAATTTCAAATGAAACAACAAAAATAAATGACATGCACTGTTTCACTATGATAAAATTACATTGATTATAAACATCCTAAGTGAAGCAGTAAAGAGTGAAAATTTTACTCACTTCCAAACCAAATAATTAGTTTTAGCGTCCTTATTGAAAGCGGTATCACCAAAAATAATATATTCATCTTTCTCCACAATACGGCGATTATTTAAAATATAATCTCGAAAAAATTTCAATGGATCGGCCATTTTTGAAAAATTGCATACATCCGCGAACTTCGAAATAAAATTCTCACAAATAAGATTACTGTACTTATCTGAATTTAAGTATTATTTCAATAAAAATTTCAAATATGCAGTTTTCTATATAGGGAAATCAATAATTTTAATATTTGCGCATGAATAAAATTAAAAAATAATAAATAAAATTATTTCATCTATAATTTAAATACAATCTCTCAATTCTGTGAAATATAAATGGAAATTGTCAACTTATGTTACAAGTTTCCTATTGGTGATGTTTCTAACATTCTGATTGGCCAGAATTTAAGCTTCTTCATGCCAACCCTAGCGCAAGTTTCGTCATTTTGTCTATTTTTCCCGCCTATTTCTTGTAAATTTTTACTGCAAAACTGTGTTGTCAATTTTGGTGAAACTTTATTTTCAGAATAACAAGTTCAATTTTATCGACACAACAGAATTCTTTAGTTTGTTTTTTAAGCATTCTTGAAATTGTCGAAAATGATCATTTAAATCTAAAAATATCCAACTGATTGGATCAAAAATCAATAAGAAAAAGAAGCAAAAGAAAAAATCATGAAAATATTCGTTGTTATCAAAAAATTAGAACAAACAAATGATGAAAGCCAACAAATTTGTAAATACAAATGACTAACTAGTGACAGGATAAAATTGAAGAAACAAAAACAAAAAAAATGTTTAAATAAGCAATGAAGTACAGTTGAATTAGTTTTACATTTACACTTACTTTTCATTAGAGTACGGTTGGAGGTGGGAAAATAGTTCATGAGCTAATTGTAACTGGAGGAGTGAATTTTTGTTCAGAAATGGAACAAGTTTACGATGCTGATCGTGAGCAAGAACTAGCAAATGCAGAACGAGATTATTTGGTCTTTTTGGACGACGCAGTAAGTTTTGGCAACTAATGTGGGTAGTAATATGATGGGCAATGAATGTTTTTTTTTGTTTTTTAGTCCGATTCTAATATATACACATCGCGCATTCAAGACATGATTCAAGATGCCGGTTGTCGTTTGGTTGTAAATATTAATGATTTGAGGCGGAAGTTCCCAGAGAGAGCGAAAAAGTTTGCAAATGAACAAATTTGTTTGAGTTTTAATAGTTTTGATAATTACAAGTATTTTTATTAAGTCTTTTGTCGAAAGCAGCCGAAGAAATTCCTTGTTTTGAAAGAGCTTTACGAAATATGGTCTATTCTCTTAATCCAGAATTTGGCAAAAAATATGAAAATTTTTATGTGGGTTTTGAAGGAAGGTTTGATAATTTGATTGTTGACAACGGTCAAATTGTAATTGTTTTGAACTTTGCTTTTTTCATTAGCTTTGGCATTGGTCATGTCAATCCCAGAAGTTTGAAATCGCATTTCCTTGGAAATTTAGTTTGCTGTGAAGGAATTGTCACGAAATGTAGCCATGTCACGAATTATTAAAATACGATGCATTTGATATTGTGATCGTTCTGCTTTAGGCTCTTTAATTTATCCTAAAATAGTTCGAAGTGTGCATTACTGTCCAGCGACGAGCAAAACAGTAGAAAAGCGATACGCTGATCTGACGTCATTCGAAACTATACCCAGCAATTTTGTTTATCCAACCGAGGTGATTGATTTTATTTATATATTGCTTTTCTTTCTTTTTTTTAGCATTTTTAATAAATAATTAGGATGAGAATAAAAATCCATACGAAACGGAATATGGTCTCAGCACTTACAGAGATCATCAAACATTCTCTGTTCAAGAATTGCCAGAAAGTGCACCCATTGGTCAATTGCCCAGATCGGTGGACATAATCGCCGATGGAGATTTAACAGATCGGTAAATTGTACCATTGTTTTAATAAATACTTTTTATTATTAAATTATTATTTTCAGTTGCTCACCAGGCGATCGTGTCCGAGTAGTGGGCGTGTATCGTTGTTTGCCGAACAAGCAGGGCGGATTCACATCGGGACTTTTCCGGTGATTGTTTTTCTTTTCCCAAAAAAAATCCGATTTAAGCGTTATTTTTAGCACCGTTTTGATTGCAAACAACATTCAATTAATGTCAAAAGAGGCAGAGATGACCATAACGCCTCGAGATATGGCAGATATAAGAAATTTTATTCGAATGAAAGATGTAAATAAATTTCCTTTGAAAGCAATTTAATTGTTGAAGAATATCATTGTGTTTTTCTAGAAAGCTTTGGACTTTCTTGTGCGGTCTGTCGCACCTTCAATCCACGGACACGACGAAGTGAAGAAGGCAATTCTTTGCCTTTTGATGGGAGGAACTGAGAAGAATCTTTCAAATGGAACTCGGCTCCGGGGTGACATAAACGTTCTGCTCATCGGAGACCCATCCGTAGCGAAATCTCAAATATTACGGTAAAATAATACGGCTGCTTTAAACCGTTTATTTAATAATTTTTTTTGCAACGACACTTCAGTTATGTGTTGAACATTGCTCCGAGAGCGGTCACTACAACCGGTCGAGGTTCCAGTGGTGTTGGTCTCACAGCGGCTGTTGTTTCGGATGCTGAATCTGGAGAAAAACGTCTCGAAGCCGGCGCCATGGTTCTTGCAGATCGTGGTGTCGTGTGCATTGATGAATTTGACAAGGTATCTTTGAATCACGTTTGCAATAATAATTTATTGATTATTGGTATTTTTGTATTCATTTCTCTTCATTCAGATGTCCGATATTGACCGTACCGCTATTCATGAAGTCATGGAACAAGGAAAAGTGACCATCGCCAAAGCTGGTATTCAAGCCAAATTGAATGCTCGCTGTTCAGTATTAGCAGCCGCTAATCCAGTCTTTGGAAAAGTATACCTCTCTCTCTCTCTCTCTCTCTCTCTCTCTCTCTCTATGCTTACTATGTTCATTTGTATTATAAAACATATCATCACATTGTTCTTTTTTCAGTATGACGACTCCAAAACTCCAATGGAAAACATCAGCATGCAGGATTCAATTTTAAGTCGTTTTGATTTACTGTTTGTTCTACTTGATGAAGTAGATGTTTTTTTTCATTGAAATAAATATTTTGAATTCTTCATCATCCCATTCATCTGTTGTAGCACAATGCGGAAAGAGACACGATGATCGCTTCGCATGTGGTGAATTTGCATTGCTACAGAGCACCCGGTGAAGATCCGGGTGCGGTATTCGATGATACGGCACTTTTGCAAGGTTTCACTACTGAAGATATATCGAAAGAGCATGAAGCGGATGACGAGATGGTCGAAAACACTGATACCGATGGGCATGACATTTTTGAAAAAAATACAACTTGGCTTACACGTGGAGAAAAGTTTGTCTCTCGTCAAAAATAATGCAATTGTAATTGTTGTTGTTGATGATTTATATCATTTCAGCGAACATATTTTAACATTGGATTTTTTGCGCAAGTATATTCAATATGCCAAGAAGATCAATCCAGTGTTTACTGAAAATGCTTGCCAATATATATCAGAAAAGTATGCAGATTTACGTGCCTTCGATGAAAAGCATTCAGATAAGGAAAAAGTATCAATTGCTTTCATTTTGTGTGTTTATTTATTAACATTTTCAAAAATTGATCCATTTTAAAGACAATGCCAGTAACTGCTAGAATGTTGGAGACAATGATCCGTCTGTCGACTGCTTTTGCCAAGATGCGTTTTGGTAAAAAGATCACAACAGCCGACGCGGAGAAAGCTTATTCATTGTTGAGCTATGCGGTTTTTAAAAAGGTTGCACTTCAATTTTTGATTGTCATAATTAATAATTTGGTCGTGTTGAATTGTGAGCTAATTTAGAAACCACAAGAACGGCTCGATTCAAAAGAAAGTAAAAAGAAAAAATCCCGACTTAATATTGATGAAGATGATGAGGATGAAAGCACTCCGAAGAGAAAGTTTACATCGAAGAGAAAAACGTGTGCAAAAAATCTATACGGATGAATTCAAACAGAAGTTGATATTTCCTTTAAATAAATAAATATAAATATTTTTTAGAAAAGAAGGCGGTGAAACAACAGCAGAGGATGTTTATGAATTTGATTCAGAATCTTCAGATGCTGATGGTGAATTGTTTTTACAAAATGATTGTTTTTTAAAATTTATTTTTTTTTATTTCAATATGAAGAAACTTCATTTCAACAATCAAGGCAGCGGCTTCGACAATCGACTGAGCAACCAAGTCAAGAAGAAGAAGAAGAAGAGGATACAACCCAAACTCCAGCTATTTCTGTGGACAGGTAATTAACACAGATGGATAAATATTTTCAATCAAATGTGATAATTAATGTTTTTCCCCCATAGATTTGCTGCTTTTCGACGTCATCTGCGACAAGCATTTGACAATCGTCGTGCAGAACTTATGAGCAAAGAAGAAGCAATTGCCTGTATACAAGAAGAAGCAGGCAACAATCGTTACAGTAACGGCGAAATAGTCGCCGCTTTGGAACGTCTCAGCGATGAAAATGCTATCATGATAGCCGACGAGAATATTTTCTTAATTTAACCCAACGTAAAATTATTTAATTTTTTATTACATTCCATTACTGTCAGACATTTGCATATTTAGACTTTTTTTAAAGAAAAAAACAAGTCTGTAAATTGCAATTATTTGTATATTTTTGATTATTTCCATCTAAATGAAAGGTGAATAAACACGAACTGATTGATCAAAAAGTTCATTTCATTTCAACAAAATGTTAACAAAAATGATAAAGTCACTAAAATTACAACGATCAAAGTAAAGTACAACTTCCTCAGATGTTGTGCAAAAACAAAAAATTACCACATTCAATTTCTCACACTTTTAACCAAAAAAGTTGATTTATACTATTTTTATATTTATTTTAAATTTTTAATTGAAATAAAAAATTCATCTTTAATAATTAATAGTTGGTTCTGAATCACTTTTAAATATAATTATAAAAATGAAAAAAAAGCACAACAAATAATAAACAACATGATCAATATGTATTACCTGAAAAGTTGTTGTATGAAGTGTGAAAATTTGAATAAAATATCTCTATTGAAAAGTGGCCATTTGCTTAGTTAGTATAAAGGTAATCTGCGGTAGTAAATGCGGCGTAAACGGCAAATTAGCTTCAGTCAAATGATTTAATTTATAGTTAGAAACCACCGCCATCAGTGCAATATGCAAAATCGCTCTTATCTACGTGAACACAATGTTTACCTTTCCAGTGAAATGCTCAACTGAAGACAATTTACAAAATAAGCAAGAATCAATAATTTCTTCTTTTAAGTAAAACTCCTTTATTTTATATTACATGCACAAATAATTATTTTTTTATTCTAAACTGTTTATACTATGTACATTAGAAAATAAAATTCTTTTTTTTGACGTATAAATTACAAATCACAAAATCATAGCAAAAAACTTTTAGTAATATTAAATCTTGAATGTCCAATTCGCCAACAGTAAGAATTAATTTACATTTTCAACTGTTGAGGATAATTTCAAGAAAACGAGATTTGAAAAAGAAAGCAAATTGTAATTGTATTAATTAATTAATTAATTAATTAACTAACTGTTCAATCTTGATTATCAGATCACTTGATTTCAAACAAAGAATAATTAACGCAAAGGTGTGACTCACTTCAAATGTAGAAGAAGACTGAACAGAATTGTTTTGTTGCGTGTAATTGGTGAAGATTTTTATCAAACTGGGGTGTTCCGCTGACAGATTATTTGATGATTTTCAAAAATGCAATCAGTGCAATCGGCACAAAGCGACAATTGGAGCGTTCAAATTGTTTGGCATGTGTAATAGAATAGAAATGAAGAGAACGGCAATCACGCGTTACTTATAACTTTGTTCAATCAACTATGAATACTCAAGTGAAAATCCATACAAAAAATATACATATATATATATATCTGTTCACTACAGATTCTGTTCAATAATTTGAAAAAAAAACTTCAATTGATCAGTATATTTTAATTAATAAATTGAAAGAATATTTAAAATTAAAGCTAAATTTTATTCAAGATTACTCCCCTTTTTTGGAATTGTTGTCCTCACATTCAGCCAAGTAACGTGCCGGTGAAGTATCGTTGTAAAGGCTTTGAGAAATTTGTCGAAATTCCGTGGCAAGCTGATTCAGTTGTAAAAATCTAAAACAGATTGTTTGACAAGAGAAAAAAGGATGATTCAAAAGAATTGGCCACCGCCCACTTTTCTCGGTGCTCTTGTTGAGCACTGCGAAGTTTTGCAGAGATGATTTTCTTCTGCTGCTCGTATGCACTGAGACGATTTCTCAGCGTTTTAATTTCTTCACTTTGCTGTTGAATCTGTTGAATATTGAAAATATAATTATTAACTGCTAAACAATAAACTGAAATATTGAAGAAATTAAAATTTGCTCACACTGGCGAGATGCGTTTCAATGCTTGTTTCAAGAGCAAGTATCTCTTGACGAAGCTGCTTGTTCTCATCACTCAACACTCGACTAGCCGACTGCAAAGACTCAATCTGATCGTAAAGTTTCCCTTGGGATTGTTTCAACGTTCGCTGCGTTGATTCCAAATCTTCAATCTGCACAACAATGATGAATTTTTTTCTGTATGCAAAAGAAAATTTTTTTTCTCTGCAACCAAACCTGACAGCATAAACGACGTTGTTCAACGTGAGCATCGTGCAGAGCATTTTCACGGCTAATCAACTCTGCACGCAAAAGCCGCTCGTTTTCCTTCATCTGAGCCAACTCGGATTGACACTTTTCATCTCCAACAATTGGGAAATTCTAAGAAAAACCAAAACAAATATATATATATATATATATATATATATATATATATATATATGTATGTATGTATGTATAACAATAAATTACCGTATCCGTTTGTAAAAGCATTTTAGATACGGTGACTTGAAGTTGTGAATTTTCTTGAATCAAATTTTCATTCTCTTCAATCACCTTCTCAGCAATTAATCGATCCTTTTTAGCTTGCAGTTCAGCTTGTCTTAGCTGCTTCTTCATTGCCAACTTTTCGTCCTGACTTTGCTGATAGCGTTCATTCAGTTCACTCATTCGACACTCCAACAATTTCAATTCATTCGCCAACTTCTCCACTTGAGCTTGTTTGTCGCCATGTTTCCGGCACAACATCATGTCACCATTTTGACCGTCAGATTTGCACTTTAAAATTAAAAAAAAAAAGTTTTATATCAACTGACTTCATATACATATATGTATACCTGAGCTTTGAAAAATGCCACCATACGAGTAGCTTGAGCTAATTTCTGCTTTCCTTCTTCAACTTCGATCCTCAGTTGTGCCAACTCTGCTTCACGACAAGAAATATCCGGTACAGTATCGTCGAGCTTTTTGCGCAACTCCACCACCTCTTCGCTCAAATTGCGTTTGTAAGCTTGACCTAGTTCTTTAAAAATGAAAATTCAAAAAACAGAAGAAAAACGAAACAATTCATCATGGCACAATTTTAATATAATTTGAACAAAAACTTGTTGCTCATGATCAATTAAATCGTTCAATCATTTACCTGTAACATGGGCGAGTTGCTTTTTGAGCTGTTCGTTTTCATCAAGCAGTGCTTCAACATTGGCATCACCGGATTTCACACTCACCTTACAACAAATGTAAACTTCATCTGAGCCAATAAGAAAGAACAACAAAAAAAATTTATCAACAAATTAACCTTGAGTTATAATAATTATACTGTAAGTGTTTTTTGTTATATTTTCAACTTATGCCAAAAAAAGAGTATGTTGAAATTAAGAAGAGTCGAGATAAATAACAAATTGGATTGAATCGTTAATTTTACAAAAAAAAAAAAATAATGTTGTTCAGTTGAAAACAATTTTAGCCAATTTTACAAATTACAAACAGACAAACTTATTTGATACCTGACATTTTCTTGTCTTTTCTTTCTTCACATCATAGCCGGCTGCATCTTTCTCCAATTCAGATTTTCTAAATCCAATTTGCAATTATGAACAACAATGCAAACAATACAACTGGTGCAATTAATAATTAATTGCAAACTTAACAACAAAGAGTTTTCCAATTCCAAGAAATCAACTTCTTGTTCCAAAGTTTGTATATAATGAGTTTCAACGTCCGGCTGCACGCGCGTCACATTCCTGCAAACATAGTACAGTAACAGACCGTATATTGAAAAAGAGGATTATATTTTACTTCGATTGAACAGTGCTGCTCAGACGTGGACTTTGGCGCTTTTGGCGTTGTTGTCGTTTTTGACCAGAAGTGGCTGAAATTGAAAATAGCAATTGCACTTATTAAAAATTGATCAAATTCGGTTTCATCATTTTTCTTTTCAATACCTCGTTTATTTGCATCCATCGACAGAAAATATGCAAATTTGCTCAATTTTAGCTCAACACTTCTCAACTAGTATGCAGTGGAATCGACTGTTGACGACCGTTGCCATGGGAACGTTGGTGAAATTGCATCATTCAATGCACTCAATCAATATAACATTTTTGATAACAAAACATGACAACAACACGCGGAAATTTGGAAATTGAATGCTCTAATGGAAATAAATTTTTGTATTAACTTATTATTAAATTATTTATTTAATCAATTTCCATAGTCAAGATGGCCAAAAAAAAAATTAATTCACCATTTCATAACTGAACATTGGAATATGTCCAACGTGTGAGCATGTTCTGAAATTTTATATGATGTTGTTGTGCTTTTTTGATCTGCTATTCTGATTGCATAGAATCAGTTGGTGAATTGAACGTTTCGCCACAACTGCGTCACTTCCGTCATCCTGATCATTACAACGTGCAGACGTGCCATTTGGACACCGCATGTCAGTGGAAATGGTTCCACCTGTTCAAATTACGTGCAGTTGCAAAAGCATTTCATTTCCAAGAAAGTTCATATTTTTGTCATTAATGAAATAATAATTCATTTTTTTAAATTATCCTACAAATTCTACTCCAGTTTTCTTCAAATTATAATAAGAAAACGAAAAGAAACATGCCCTTCGATTTCTATTCTCTCTGACTTTGTTCAACGTTGAATTCAAGCAAAATAAAATAATAAAAAACATCTTTTACAAAAATGGAACATTATTTTCCAATTTCAAAGAAAATAAAAAAACAATTTTTTATACAACTTTATACAGTAAGAAAATTACTGTTCTTATTTTAATTTTGTTTTCAAATTTTACTTTAAATTGCATCAAAAAATAAATAAATAAATAAATAAATAAAAAAGAAACAGAATATCCATTTTCCAATGGTAGTGATGATGATCAAAGCAAAGTTGAAATGAAATATCAAAACTATTTTTTCATTTGATCTTGAATTTTCTTGTGATCAACAAAACTAGTTAGTTCATCAATTTCAACATATTTGAAGCAACACTAACAAATATTGAAGATCAACATTGAAAACAGCATGCAATTTTGCAAATTAATTGCAATCAAAATTGTTCACTCAATTGATGGTAATAATTTGAACTATTTCAAGAATACAGAGAACAAACAGTAGTCAATAATTCAGAATAGATTGGAAAAGTTATTATGAAATCAATTTTGATATTCACTAACATACAACTGAGAAAGAAGGTATTAAATTGAAATTAAATGATGAAAAATTCAAAATTATCACTACATCAATCTTGTCGATCTTGTTGACACTGTTGTTATTCACATTTTGAACAACTGACAAACCAATCCTATGACGTAGTGGCTAGCAATGAAGCAACTGTGTTCGGCACTGTTTTTGTAAAAAGACACGTGTAATTTGATAATTTTCCTTATTGATAAAATTTTGCTTACCAAATTGTGCAGTTGTTCATTAATCAGTAGAACTGTGTGAAAATTTTATAAAAAAAAAAAAAAATTAAAACTGACCCCAATATTACAGTATACGAGATAATGTTATTTAGGTTCATAGATTAGTTTTTCGAAGAAAACAAACAGTGAAACAAACAAGTAAATTGTTTATCAATTAAATAAAATCAAATTCCAAATGCTTATCAACAGTTTGCTGTTGAAGCTGTCTTTTTTCTCTCAACAACTAACTAATCAATAAATGAACAATCAGAACAAAAAATCACATTTCGAAATGTTGTTATTGCTTATATGTTGACTTGTTTTCTCTCTTCTAAAACCAAAGTACACGTGAATTTATCGTTTGCTAACGCATTTAACGTTAATGAATAAATAAATAAATAGTTTAGCAAATAGGAATAAAATAGTAATTTGTTGAATTTTTCAATTCATTCATCGTTCGACACGCTCTTTTAAATCAGAGAAAACATGTCAGTGAACTGAATTCAAATGAAATAAACCATGCCATTGTAAATGAAAATATTTTCCAATCAAGTTCTTTACGGTTACGATTGCGATGCAATATACAGCTGGATGGAACAATAAAATATTCATTTATTAACAATTTACAAAATACACACTAAAAATAGGGAAAGATATGTGGCCGATAGAAAGAAAGATGATAAATCTCGGCCTATAAGTAGTAAAAGTTAAAAAAAACCATACACACACACACACAGACATACATTATTCAAAGAATATAAATTCGATAATGGTAATAGAAAGTAATAATAATAATAATTAATAATAATAATAATAATTTTAAAAAAAGTGCTTCTGTTCAGTAAAATTGAATATTTTTAAATAGCAAATGAGATCTGAGGTAATGGGTGGATGCTTTTGGTGAATTTGGATTTCGTTTTTGAAAAAATGATTTGAAATAACAAGAAAACAATTTGTAACAATACCAAAAAATTGAATAACAATAGCATGAACAAAATTTAAAATTTACTCACAACTGAAGATACACTTCCGTCGGCGACCTTCTCCGGCCAGTGGGTCAGAGTGAACAAAGCCGGCAAGACGATCAACGAATGGAACAGACCCAGGACCACCACCAGCAGAACGGTTCTCAAAAATACCGACGCCACATGCGACGAGACGAACACCAACGACAGCATGGCCAACAGAGTGCACAGGCCGCCTTCGATCAACGGCCAGCCGGCCAAGTCGAACAACGCCAGCATGCGTTTCAGCCAGCACCGTTCCCGGTGCCGGTGGTAGTGGTAGGCCATGTGGATGGTGAAGTCGACCGTCAAGCCGATGCTCATCAGCACCGACACGACCAGCGTCGGGTCCATGTCCAAATTCCAGAGCGCCAGCAGGCCGATCACGCCCAAGTCCATGCTGAACAAGCTCCACAAGACCCAGAAGAGCACGTCCCGTTGGCGTATGAACAGCGCGCAGACCAGACCCATGCAACAGAATGCCACGCCCACTTCTTGCAGGGTGGTGGTTTTCAACGAGACCACTTGATCGGCGATGAAGTTGTACTCGTCGTAGACGACCGGCTTGAGATCTGAGTAACGGTCGCAGAGTTGACGCCATTGAACCACCATGTCTGACCGACTGACCCAGTCGGTGATTTTGAAGCCGGTGGTCAAAGAGAACTGGGTCAACAAGTGTTGACGTCCAGGTCGTTGGTCGAACCTCAAATTTCTCGCCCAGCGTTCGTTGCTGGACAAGTGGACAAAGTCGTGCAAGTAGTCGTAGAATTCGTCGTCATCGGCGCCGAGATGTTGCATGTACCGTTGGAATGGTTCCAACCAGAACGAGGTGGAGTCGTGGCCGACGGCGTAGCGACTGTGCTCGAGTTCGTCGACGAACTGTTGCACGCGTCGCAGTTGGGTGCGGTTGCGCATGTCTGGCGCGTTCAAAATGTACACGTCGGCCGAGAAGCCCTGCGGGTAGATGTACCGTTCGGCCAGCCAAATGTAACGCCTGAGCGGAGAATTGGTCACCAGCAGATTGTCCGGAGTCAAGTTCACCCGAGTGATCGACGCGCCGTACAAGCTGACCACCAAATAGACCGCGTAGACGAGCAATACCAGCGGTCGACTTGCGGACCATTGCCAAAATTGTGCATAAAGTTTGCTCAAAAGACGTTGAACAGGATTGACTCGAGCAGGAGGAGTAGTTTTGGTGACAATGGTAGTGGTGGTGGTGGGCGTGGTCGGGATCTCGTTGCTTCGCTTCTCAACCGTCTTCCAGTAGAACAAACAGTGACGAGAGTTGGCTTCACGACATCCACCGTAGGCGGCGATCGCGCAGAAGAACGTCAACTGGAAGATGTAGTCGAAGAGGATCGCCGCCACAGTGTAGATGCAAAACGACGACACAGCCGGCGTGGACGAGAACATGCCGATCAAGAAGGAAAACACGTCCGTGGAGACGGTGACCGTGATCGCCGGTCCGGCATCTTTGAGACACAAGCCGAGACGTCTGGCCGGCTCCAGACGACGGTCAGTCTGGTGCCAGGCGGCGAGCAGGATGAAGGTGTCGTCGACGGCCAACGCCAGCGTGATGAACGGCACCACCGTGACCGTGCTGTTGTAAGGCACGCCGACGGCTGCGACCAGACCGAACGCGGCCGCGATCGCGAGCAGACTGTTCACCAGACCGGCCAGACCTTCGAGCGGTTTCGACGTGGTCGGATCGCCGGTGCAGAGCACGCTGACCAACAGTGCGGTCAGCAACAGGACGCTGATCGGAAAATACGGCAACGCGTACAAAGTCGTCCTGGACACTTCGTCCTTCAAAGTGGACGAACTGTAGGTGTGGAATTCGAGATTGTCGTTCCAAGGCGACTGGCTGGTCAGTGTGGCCAAGTGGTCGCGGACGGCTTGTTCGAACGAGTCGACCAACTTCTGCCGCTCGAACGTCGGATACTGGTAAATCAAGTGAACCATGCTGACCGAGGAAATTCTGCCAGCTCGGGCGGGGTCGGTGCGGACACCGCCGAACAGACCGCCCAAGAACATGCGGTTGCCGAAAATCCAAGCCACCGGATAGGTCAATTTGACGTCGGCATTTCGACTGAGCCGGGGGTTGAAATAGGCGTCGACGACCAGCCTGAACACTTCGTTGCTTTTGGTGCAGGAGACCGACTTGGAGCAGACGTCGCGGTCGAACGACAACCGCTTGCCTTCGAAATCGAACGTCAAATTGTTCAACACGAACTGATTGAGCTGGTCGATGAAATTTGCATAATCGAGTTGCAACAAATTGCCGCCGTCTCGTCTGGCGATGCCGATGTAAAAGACGCCGCTGGTGGAATAGTTGCCGTCACTGAGAAATTGACTGTGCTGACGGTATTCGTCCAGGGAAACGGAACCCGGAGGCGTGTACAATTCTCGCATATCGTCGGCCATTTGGACGTTGACCACACCGACGGACAACAAGCCGGCCACCAACAACGGCCCAATTAAAAATACCGCCGGATGACGGCCGACCAATTCACCATGACGCTGAAACAAACGTTCCAAATAATCCAGACACTTTTCACCGGTCTGCGGTGATGATGCTTGTTCATGATCTTCTTTGTCCAGCATCATTTTTCAAACAAAAAAAAATTACAATAATGATAACAAAATTATACTATCGCTCGGATGATCTGATCTGTGATCAATATCCGTGATGGTAAAGATGCAGCATCGAGCCTTGAAAGCTGTGAACAACGACGATGGCACAATAATGAACAGAAACAGCGGAAGAGAATCAACGCAACGCCGACGACGTTTCAGCCCAGTCAAAAATAAACACACTAGCAACAGGATGCAAGCCCCCGGCAGGCAACTGGGACGCCAAGCCCGTGCGTAAACCGGACTACCGTCCGGCAGGTGGCGCCAGTTGGACACAATCTCCGTCCCCGGAAGTGAACTGCTACTCTTGGCATAGTTGAAAAAACTGTTACGCAAAAAAATACTCATCACTTGGAAAAGCAATTTTCCCAAACTGTCGTTCAAATAAATTTTGAAAAAAAAACAAATTTTTTTTTACTTTTTACACACAAAGAAAAAATATTATATATTTACAAAATGGACTAATAATAATATTGAAATTGTTGCTTTGTTTTATTTTTTTCAATAATTGGTTTTTTTTTGTTCAATTGAAATATGGTTTTCTACAATTATTATCAGAAAAGAAAGCCCACTAACAAGAATGATTATTTTCACACAATTATTAGCTGATCAAAATATCTGATCTGATATATTTGTCTGAATGTCGGTAAACCCAACGGAAGAAAACAAACGACCAGAAAAATGAGAACGTCCCAGTTGCCCAAATAAATCACATATCCAAGCAATCAACATGACATCATTTCACCATTACATGACGATTGTGTTAAATTAACACGTGAAAGTAAATTTTCGTTTCATGTTCTTGTTTCAACAATCTTCATCAACAGATAATTGAAAAGCAATACTATTTAAGCAGAGAAAAGGTATTACCATGATGCGAGTTGTAATCGGCTGTTGACACTGGAAAACCAGACTTACAGTAAGAAATTCAAATTGAATTTAATTGAAATTCAATTTGCCAACAAGTGTATACAATTTGTATTAGAAAACATTGAACCTTTGACCACAAGTGATTTGATAGAGAGAGAGAGAGAGAGAGAGAGAGAGAGAAAGGGGGGGAGGCAGAGACATAGAAAAAAAAAACTGATAAAAATACAAAAATTCAAACGTAGAATTTTATTCAATTTTCAAAAGTACATTTGATAATAATTTAAAAGAGAATAATTTTGACACAGTGAATAGGGGAAATAGAGAAAGAGTATTGTTAACAAATTATACGTCAAAATTTGTGTTTGCAGAGAAGAAGAAGAAGAAGAAGAAGAAGAAGATTGTCAACAATAATAGCATACGTGTTCCAAATGATGAAATTGCAAGTAAAAAGAGTCAATGTGGGTTGAAAAGAAAGGGAAACTTGCCGACAATTCCGCTCGATCACCAATGCACAAGTTGAATATTAAAAAAAAAAAGGAAACTACATGCAAAAAAATACTTGGTGCTTAAATGATTTTCCATGTTTGATCTAATTTCCACTGAGGAGAAGAAGAATGCACAATATATAATACATGAAAATACACAAACGATGTTTGCAATGACCGCATTCAGCTGGCTGACATCACAATTTCTTTCACAAGTCCTAATTCCTATTTAATGAAAATAATTTTCTTCATTAAACTTCAAAAAAAAAATTTTCTTTTTTCACTTTAAACGTCAAAAAGTTCCAAAATGCATATTACAAACTTCACTGATCTCATAATATTTTAAACAAAAGTATTTTCATGATCATAATAAATATTTACAATTTTCCATTTATAAAATTATTTCATCAATCAAAAATAGTTTCACAAATTCAAAAAATTCATCACAAATGGTAAAAACAATTGTGCCTGATAATTATTTATTTTACCTGCAATACTACCGTAAACCAAAATGACAGTTGATTAAACAGGTGAACGTACAGTATTAGTACATTGTTTTAGTGCATAAATATTACCTGGCGTGTAAGATTTTCAATATTTACACCAGAAGCATCATTTTTATGTTGAAATGAAAATTTTCAATCGAAACAATATAAGACAACAGCAGAACTGAATTTCATCGATATAAACACACGCATCTGTCTTGCTTTTTTATGCGCCATGGATAAAATTGTTGTGCCATTTTTACTACTAACTTTACCATTAACTCAAAGCAGAAATGTAGAGAAAGTACCATCTGAAGGTTTGTTCACAGAAGAAGATAAAGTTGATATTCTCAGCCAAACAAATTTCGACACAACTATCTACAATCAACCTGTTCTGTATATTGTACTTTATTACAACAGATGGTGTGGACATTGTATCAGCTTTGCGCCTACATATAAACAATTTGCAGAGCAAATGGCAGGTTAGTGTAACAAATTTTTCATACTGTTTGTTGATCAAGTTAATTATAAATGTCCATTTTGGCTTCCTTTTCTTTTTCTAAACAGATTGGTCAAATGTGATCAAATTTGCCGCCATTGACTGTGCTGATGATGACAATGACGATCTTTGTGCGGATCATTCAATAGAACTATTTCCATCGTTGAAGGTAGAGTAGAATTTAAACTGTTATAATGTACATTATGTTTTTGTTTTCAATACAATAGCTGAAAATATAACTATTGTCGAAAAATCAAAAGTATGATCGGCTATTTGACCTTCATTTGCAGCATTACCATATAAACAGTATGAATAATTGAAGATGATAACCAAATAAACTGTTAAAGACATGTCGCTTATTTGAATTGCTTACATTCTCAATATAAATTATTGAACAAAATTAGGTATTTTTAGAAAAGAAATTACCCTCTCCTTATAACAAAGAAAAATAGGATATTTTTGTAATAATTTTATTTTTTTCATGTTTATTCAGTTTCTTTTGTTTAAGTACTTTCCAGTGAAAAGTTCTTCTGTAAAAGATGGAGTATTCATTGAAGATCATCCGAGAACGATTGATCAGTTGTCCACAAAGTTAACAGAGCTCATTGTGAAAGAATATAAACTAAAACAGCATACTGAATGGCCAAACTTGAATTACATTGAAGAGTAAAATTTAAGTTTTATCAACTTCTCCAAAGAATTAATTATATATATATTTGAATATTTTCTATTAGAAATACTGCTGTTGAATCATTATATCAAAATGAAGAAGAATTGAACTACGTTGTAATTGTCTTCCAAAATCCTGAATCAAAAGAATTTCTCGGAGAACAGCTTGTATTGGATTCGATGAAATATAAAAATATTCTCGTTCGTTTGGCAACACCTCAGCATCAGTATGCTAAACAAAAACAGTTGAATGTTCCTACTCTGGCAATATTCAAGCGCAAAGAATACCAAAGCATCTACGAATCACCGTAAATCATTACAAGTTGTCTATTGTTTAAAAGAAAAATATAATAATTTTTTTTAGTAAACCCTTAAATTTGAATATGATGCGTGAAATTGTCAGAGTGTATTGTTCAGTTGATTTGGCAAAGAGAAATGAAGACACAAAGAAGGATAAGTCGAGGTAAAGAGAAGAAGAAGAAGAAGAAAAGAGATTATGATAATGAATTTTTATTAATGAAATTAAATTTATTCCTTTTCAGAGTGAATAATGATAATTTTGTCACTCCTAAAGAACAGCTGCATTTGAGTGATTTGAAATCTGCGCTCAGCTACATGCTTGAACATGAAATTCCGATGAGAAAAGCTATCACAGGTGAAAAATTAACAGCGTTGAAGAACTTCTTGAGCACAACGGCGAAAGTAAATTGCAAATCAATTTGCCTGAGTTCATTGATGAATTGGTATTTCAATTGCAGTATTTGCCTCTCGAAATGAAGACTGTAAGCAAAGTACTGAATCAAATTGTTCATTGGCTTTCTGACCAAGAACAAGTGTTGTCAAAGGATTTTTCCCATCAATTGCAAATGGTCAAGGTATATATAATAAATAAATACAGAAATAAAATAAAATAAATTTCATTTCGCTTACCTTTTTTTTCAGGAGGAAAATTTCCCATCAGCAGTAAACTGGGTAACATGTAAAGGCAGCAGTTCTCAATACCGTGGCTATCCATGCGGTTTATGGATGCTTTTCCATACTGTCACTGTGAATGCTTACAAAATGGACGGAAAAAGTGATTGTTGATCGATAATTGGCGGATGAATGAATTTTTATACTGAACAGGCTATTATTGTTGTAGAGAATAATTTTGATCCGAAAATAGTGCTCAAGCATATTGCCGGCTACGTGAGGGAATTTTTCGGCTGTGAAGAATGTGCCAGAAATTTTGGAAAAGGAGCGGCAAAAATTGACCAAGACGTCGAAAATGCCGAAGACGTTGTGCTTTGGCTGTGGCGTTCTCACAATCGTGCCAATTATTTTCTCAAAGGTTCAACTGTTGTTTCTAATATTTATTCAAATTTTTCTACTTTTGCAAATATACATGATTTGTACAGGCAAGCCCAGCGAAGATCCGACCCATCCGAAGCAACAATTTCCACCAAATTCACTGTGTCCAAAGTGCGGCGGCTCTGATGAACAAGCTTGGAATAATGGAGAAGTGTTGAAATTTTTGATCAAATTCTATTCAGAGCTGAAAATGAATTCCAACGACAAAGAGTTGAAAGAGATTCATCCAAAATTTCAACAATTTTGGAAAGATAACGTTGCATTCGAATACAAGCAAGATAAAAACAACAGTTGGTTGGATTGGAATCAAGTAAGCCTGTGTCTGATTGTCTGGATAATATGCTCTTCGATTGCTGTTTTATTGTATTTCATGATACGACTGTTGCGTTCAAAGTTTTCATCTAAATCAGGATATTACAAAAAATGAAATTCAAATTCTTGTGTAACTCACTCTTTGCCAAACTGTTTTTTTTTCTTTTGGTTGCTTGGTAAATGAACAGTTTCTTTCGGAATTGTGAGGTCAATTGTGGTCACATTTGTTAAGTGTAAAATTTCAACACGTCTGTGTAACGATATGATAAACTTTCAAAAAATAAACGTAAACAATTTTATTATTATTATTATTATTATTATTATTCAATAATTCATTTTCATCGATGCAAATAATTAATTAATTAATTAACAAAAAATTAAAGTTAACATTGTCGATAAGAGTAGGTAGAACAAAGCAAAAATAAAAAAAAAACAATAAAAATTAACAGTTAAACTTCCCTTTGATTATATCTTGTATAGCTTTAATGTCACGCAGTGTATCTCGACTTTGATAAGCATTTCCACGTGGGCGATACGCACTGCCATGCAAAGAACGCATTTTGTTCAAGCTCGATACAGTAGGCTGATGGATGTGATTCAAGAAAAATTCTTTAGAATGTGGTGGCGAAACTGACCGACTGCGAAACTCTTTCTTGCCTTGGCAATCCTTTTCTAGCTGCAAATGAGAAACAAACAAACAAACAAACAAAAAATTAACACCAACAAAAAAACCTTCAAACAATGCAATTTTAAAATTTTAATCAAAATACCGTTTCCAAATGATTTCTCATGAACCTTATCTCTGCGTCGGTGTTTGTAATGCTTTTGGCAAACTGGGCACGTCTGACAAGAAGTTCTTGTCGACGATCTTCATCAACACATTTGGATAATTCTTCTTCAATTTTGTCAAACATCCTGCGCAGAATTATTGCAATTAAAAAATAAAGATTATTATTATTTTTAATACCAACCTCAAATCAGCGCATATTTCAGAACAAAGTGTGTCGACTTTTTCTTTCAAATGTTCAACAAATTTTGAAATAAACTTCTCCTTTTCCAATGGAATTTTTGAACGAATGCAAGATTGATACAACGACGGAGCGTTCAATTTGATAGTTTGCAACAATTCTTGCACATTTGCATAAAAACTGTGACTATTGGATGTCTTGAAAAGAAAAAACAAAATTTATAAAATAATAATTTGCATAAATAACATTAATGAAAAAAAAGAAATAACCAACTTTGCAAGGCAAAAATGGAAGCTTTGAAGGGAATCGAATTGACGCTACAGTATGATCATTCTTCGGTGCGACACTTTTCCGTTGTTTAACAATAAAATTCGAAACCACTTTCACATCAGGTATTTGCTGTTCAACGTATTCATCAATGAAACACAATTCCGTTTTCTGCAAATATGAAAACAAGAATAAAAAGCCAAAATGGAAAATTTAAACCACAGTCAAGCTTACTTCTGATGACTTGACCGAAGCTGAACGTTGGGAAGATTGGCTTTGTTTGTCGTTTGGAGGATCTTTGACAAGCGCTTGCAAATTATTTAACAAAGCATTCTGTTCAGTCAGTGAACGTTGCTCTTTGACAACACATTTCTGCAACACAAAGACAAACCATGAACCCAATTTGTATGCAAATTAACAAGATGAAGCAATTCAACTTTTCTTACCTGTACACTTTGAATTGGAGACAAATTACAGGGAAATAAGGCACCTTTTGATTTCTGAGGAAAATTATTTTCCACCACTACATCACAATTCTCCTCCATTCTGCTCTTCATCTTCTTACCAACTGTTACATCCTATACATACATACATGCACATATATTTATATTAACTGTCATGTAGTTCAACTTTTTCTGCTTAATTATAGAATTATATTCTTTATAAAATAAACCTGATGTTTCAACTGCTGTTGCTGTTGTGGTTCAATAATAATTGATGTAGTGAGTGACTGAAAAGAAGCCGACTTGGTGACACTTTGGCGACTTACCTAAATAATTGTAATGCTTTGAGAATTATAGAACAGCAGGTGAAATAAATCAACTCACCCAATTTTGGACCTGAGAATATTTATCCACCTCTTTATCAGAGAGAAAATCAAACATGGAAGATTGTTTAGTATCTTTTGTATACTTAAAAAATAAGAAAAATACAAAATAAACAAATGCATGAAAGTAGAATATTTAAATTTCTAAAAGTTTACCATTTTTTCAATGCTTCTAATAGGTGTTTCAGGGTCGGTAAGTTTTGAGGATGCGGAAAATTTTTCCTTTTCGGGCTGAGAAAAGCCAGAGATGCGCTTTGAAGCCGACCGAAACGATGCTTTCAATGCATCCAAGTTGGCCTGTTGAGATTCGTTCAAACGAAGAGAAACTTTAAGACTGCTTCTAGTGCTGCTCGACGTGGAAACAACGTCCTCCTCCAAAGGTGTAATCTGATGTAGTAAATTTGCATCGTCGTTGTTGAACAGAAGCTGCGGCCGGGCGACATCTTTCAATACTGGAGTTGGGAAATCTGCTTCAGGGAAAGCAATTTCTTTCAAAGAAACATTTCTGCTCATTCGAACATCACGAGTAGCTTCAACACTAGAAATTCTTGAAGACGACGAACTCGGAATACGCGGGGGATAATTTCCAACAGGAGCTAAAACAAGAATCCAAAATGCATTATTAAACAAACAATCAAAATCACAAATTAAAACCTGAAATTTCTGACGCCGCACGAGCAGCGGTTAGTAAATTTGCATATTGATTAGTGCACTTCTCGAGACGTTTTGCTTGTTTTCCCAACGCTGCTTGCTTTTCAGCCAACTGTGCAAGTTTTTGATGAGCAGTTTCCACGTCGGCTAACAAGCCTAAATTCATTTTAAAAAAATTCACTACAAACATAAATATAAACAAAAATAAAACACAAACATAAACAAAATGTACAGTAATTTTTACCGCTGTATTCTTTATCAACAGTAAGAATTCCAGTAGAAGACACCGATGAAATACTTCGAGAAGAAATGCTCAGATCCCTTTGCAGGGAAAATGATTTTCTCCTTCTTAATTTATTGAACTTATCATAACTAAATAAACAACAAATAAAAAAACTAAACAAAACAAATAAAACAACAACAACAACAACAACAACAATAATAATAATAATACACATAATAGGTGAAACATACATCTCTTGCTCATTTATTGAAAACAACTCGCTTGCTCTCGAAGATTCTGAAACTGCAGTAGAGTTTAGAGACAGCCTGTAAAATTCACCTTCAGACGTATTTGAAGAAGGCATACTGGTCAAGTATAAAATTTGCTAAACAAAAAACAAAATATTTTTTTTACACATTTGAAGAAAATAAACCGAAAAGCGAAGAACCAAAGTTATCAACCTATTTCAAAGAACGACAATACCAGGTAATTCAGCGCTGACACTGAACACTAAACAACAACGAAGCTTTAAACTGTGCATCTTTACTTTAAAATTACAAATTTCACAAATGTTTAAATTACAAAGGCAGTTCACATGAAAATCAAGTTCACATATATATAGGTCAATCGTTGTAATTCATACTGTGCTGTTGCAATTTAAACAACTGAAACAGTTTAATCATAAATAATAAAATAATGTTTTACTTTATTTTGTTTCTTATTTGTAAATAAAAATAAATTAAATTATAATTATGATTAAATAAATAAATAAATATGCTTTTTTCATCCTAAAATTTAAATACATGAGAATCAATAAACTTAACAGTTTGTTTCAAGCAATAATCGTTTTTCTCATTAATTACTATTATTTTATAATTAATGCTTTTATTTTTATTTTTTAAATAAAATTATATATATATATATATATATATTATTTTGTTGGTCATTGTGTTTTCATTTTTTAACAAAAATTAATGTAAAATTACTATACTAATTAATGTACTACACTAATTAATGTAAAAAATGAAATAAAAAAATTTTAATAAAAATGAAATATGTTTGAAAAAATGTTTAAAATATTTTTTTCAACATTTTGCATTACGAGAAGAAATACATTTTAAAATTATAACATAAGAAAATTTGGCTTTGAAAATTGATGAATTATTGATGATAAAAAATAAATTTTTTATTATAAAATAATATTTATTTTAAATTTAAATTGTATATTATAATTATCATTATTTTTATTCATTTTTTATGTCATATTTAAAAGTAACATTAATTACAGTAATCAACAACGCAGCTGTAAAATATACTGTGTGAAATTCAGGTTAGCTTTTGATTAAAAAATTTTGTCCACGGCTGTTCGCTTGGTGAAAACAAGTTCGTTGCATTGTTGTGCGCTTGATAAACAGATAACTGAGTATTAGTTGTAAGAAATGCAAGCAGAAGTTGTCAGCATGGACGATCTTATTGACTGCGACAATCAACCGACAATTGGTGGTGGCAAATCTGAAGATTGTGAAATGTCACGACCTCGCAGTGTGCCTGTAAACTATGACTACAATATGGGACCATCGACGAGGGTTCCACGGCTGTCTTCATCTGGTGTTTGCCTTTCTTCATCCGCTGGTACACCACTTTGTAAATCAGCCGACATGTCACGGTCAACGCAAAGTTTAAACGATTTTACTTCGATGAACAATACGGATGCTTATTTGAGACTGATGCAACCGAGAAAAAGATGCAGAAGCGGCTCATTAACGGAAAATACATCTTCTGTAAGTATTTTTTTGTTTTCTTTTGAATTTTTATTCCATTCAATAAATCTATAGCTACTACTGTGATCAATTTTGCTCTTCTGCAAATTCGCATTTGTGCAAAAGTTGATTGATGCTTTTCAGATCATTCTTGGTGTATTATCTTTCGTGTTTCAATGTTGGCGTTTTATTTGCGTTCAATTGTTTATTTATGAAATTTTGAATGATTATCAAACTATGCTTTTGTCAGTTTGATTAGACGTCGTTTTTAGTTTATTGGCAGAAAATGAAACAAAGGCGTACCACTTTGCGCTTGTCGCAAACTTTGCACAAGCTGCATTCCAACGATTCATTTCTGCCGGCATCGTTCTGTTTAAATAGTTATGATTAGATCGTCACAGATGTGTTCAGCATTTTAGCTTCTAGCATGGAGAATGGAAATACTTTGATCCGGTTCGTTTGATTTTCAAAGCAAACATCTTAACCAACAGCGTTTCAGAAAATCAATCGAGCGCATAAAAATGCACATTTGTGCAATTCATTTTTGTCTGTCAGTCCTTTAGGCGAAAACAATTTTAAAGTGTAACATCACATTTAGCTTTAGTGTTATAATAAGTGGATAAAAAATTGTCATATTACGTTTTAAGATTTTTTGAAATTCTATTTGGGCATTTTGCTTTCTATATTATTATTCGATAATGATTACTCAGCCAGAGCATTGTGCGAATATGAATAAACTTAAAAGTGTTCATGTATTTTTCCAGTTTATTAGATTAATGCTCGTTTAGATCAATAAGAGCTTCTATTTCCAATATTAATACATTGTAGAAAAGTAATTACTGAATTAGGCTTATCGACAGATACATCTCTGCAGTTGAGATTTCGCATTCTCTCGTTAAAGAATAACTGTATACAAAGCAATTAGCTTTATTGTTTTGATGAAGTGGGTGCTATACCAGCGGGAAGCAACATTTTGAAACATCATCTCAATAACGTACCTTTACTAGAACTCAGGTATTAATTTATACAGTAAAATTTGCTAATTGCAGGGTAACTTTTTCTTTGAACCTATGAAAATAATGCCACGCCTGAAAGAATTGAAACGGGAAGCGTGCGTTCAAGTGCACATTGCTGACGACTATGCTGGTGAAAAATTTCTAGTTGACGCTTCTCACCTTACTGCTGGCTGGTCGGCTTTAGATTTGGTATGTTATTGGAATGCGGAAGATTTAGAAGAACTTTTTGTTTAAAAATAAAATTATACCTGAATTATTAGTTACCTTTTTTCAAATTAGTTGAAAAACTTATCACATATTTCAGAATGATGGAGAATCGAGTGGATCAGCGCGTGGTAGAACGAAGTCATTTTCTGAACCCGTCCACATATTCACAACTTCATATCCATCTTCTTGTTCTCCTTCTCCACCTGCTCGAGTAGAAAAGGTATGAGCAACTTTTTCATTTAGTTTCTGTTCCTATTTGCTTCTTCTATATTTTGTACTGTCTACTCGTTTAGCAATGCTATTCACCGTCTATGCAGCAGATTGTAAGAAATGTCGTCTTTTCCGGCAGTTCTAATGAAAGCCCGACTAGACAAGGGTTCATAATGAGGTATTTGATTGTCCATAAATAAATCTGCATCATTTCATTTTTGTATTCTTCAATTTCAGAAGTGTCAGTCCTATAGCGGTCCAGTCGCCTAGATTGAAAAGAAAAAGTAAGCTTTACAGTGTATATATTATAATAATAGACATAATTGATTTCGTTTCAATTATTATTATTATTATTAAGGTTTGGAAAATTACCATCCGTCGACAAAAAAAGCAACTTTCCGATCGCAGAGTCCACTGGATTCTGCATTCAATTTCAAAAGTCAATTTATTCCAAATTTGGAACACAGCTTGTCGACAAGTTCGATTGATTCTGAATCATGCAGCTCAAGTGCCGGAGGGACAAGCACCAGAAACGAATTGCTCGATTCACCGTTGGTTGTTGAGCTGGACATGGCCGACGATGGACAATCATCACCAAGATGAAAATTGCAAGCAAGCAAGCAATCTCAACAAATGCAGGAATTCTTCTTTTACGGAACGCACATTTTGACAAGCATATAAATTTTTTTTTAATTATTAAAAATTATGCTGTTTTTTCCTTGCTTGCTTATGAAACAACAATTTGTTGCTTCGCTTTCCGCTTGTTTTACAATTACTTTTACCTTCACACAGTCTGTATGTTCTAAATTATAATCACAGCATCACCTTCATATTCATTCATTTGTTCTCTTTTCTTAAAACACAGTTAACACCCTAGTATAATTTGCAAATTTTTATGTTATAAAACAACGGGTCTTCTTTTTTTTTCTTTTCACATGACCTTTGTTTTATGTGTTTGCTATTTGTCAATCTCGTAGTTTCTCTTTTTTACTGCTTGATTCTAAACAACATACATACATACATATAAACCTACCTTTTAACCGTTTTATTTAAAAAAAAACACCGATCGATATAATACGCCGCTTATTATATTATATCTTATATTTGTTTAAAAAACCCAATAATGCTCACATATAAACCAATCCTCCAAATGATACTGTTATTATTATTATTATTATTATTATTATTATTACTGCTGCTGTGCAGGTGTACTGTCGGTTTGAGTCTGATCTTGATTTTGACCATTTGATTCATTTTCGATGAAATAATCAAACGGCGACGGTGCTGTTGGTTCTGCCTCCTCATCGCCACGAACCACATTAGCTAAAAAAAAAAAGAAGAAAAGAAAAGCGTCAGCATAACTGCAACAGCAGCTTAGTGCGCAATTGAACATCATTTTATCATTCACCTTTAACTTCTTCAACAAAATCCACTGCCACTTCAGCACTTTTCTCGTTCATCATGATAATACCGCCATGTGTTATTGGTTTAATTGGTATAAAATTGCTGTTTTCAGGCATTGTCATCACTTTCAACTGTAAAAATTGTCGAGAAAAAAAATTAAAATTATCCCCCAAAAGAAAAACAATATAAATTGCATACTTGCAGTTTGGTAACTCTGGCTGGATTGTTCAAAGTGTCAAATGTTGATTCTGGTTCAACTACTGCAGCAACGGCTGACTTATTTTCTGCTTCCACATCACTAGTACCAACGGCTACATCAGATGTAGTAGATGTAGCAACAGTAGCAGTAGCAGTGGTAGCTGCAGCAGCAGCAGTAGCAGTCGTAGTAGTACTATCAGTAGCAGTAGTGGTAGCAGTATCAGCAGCTTTCGGTTCAGCAACTGCAACGTTGCTCTCTACCGATGCAGCTACTACATTCTCCACTGCTGCTGCTGCACTGCTTTCAACGGGAGTAGCCGGCAACGCAGAAGGCGCCGCCTGAGCAGCCGTTTCCGCTGCATCAGTGGCATCCTTATCCTTGTTTTTGTTTACTGCCTCCTCATCCTGAGTAAGAATTTTTCATTACAAAATCAATTCTGTGGATGCATCGTCCGATACAAATCCGATACGCATACAAAATTAAAATTAAAAACAAAAACATATATAAATATACCACATCCATCTTTTCTTCTTGTTCTTGCTGTTTTGCTTGCTTTTCACGCTCTCGACGTTTCGACTTGTGAGTAAAAGACAACACTGCAGCAACCACCTTCTCAGGATTCTTGGCCTGCTTTTCAACTATCTGAGGCGGATAAGCGTAAGTAGACGGTTTAGCATTGGATATGAAGGTCATGTTCGGCATCTAAATGAACATATACAATAATCATGTAATATTATCATCAAAATTAATAGTTATTAAATTTGGACACCTTCAATTCACTGTTCAAACCGATCAAACAGCTCGGCTGCAAAGCCAACGAGATGAAATGAGCCAACGGAAACCAGTACCAACTTTGCAAAAAGACAAGAAGACCAATCGCCGTTATCATCGACACATTTCCATTGCGACCAATAAGGCTCACGGTAACGTTTCGACCTCCTGCATCCAGAAGACCCTGCGCAATGATTGCACCAAACTTTGAAATCACATCTTCATGCTTGTCGCCGATGATTTTCATCAATTTTTCACGAAAATCTTTCACCTTCATTTAAAGTTATTTTCGTCAAATTGAAATATTAACAACTAATAAATAAATTAATAAAATATAACAAACTTTCGGTGCGGTGCATTCGTTGTGCTGCATCAATACCATAGCCATTGCTATCAATGCACCCTGGCGAACATAATTGACAGTATCGTCCAACATCGGCTCCAGCAGAGCTATAGCCTCACGCAAGCCACTAGCTATGCAAGACACACCCAACGCGATAGCGGCCCCGTAGCGCAAATTTGGATTGTAACTTTCCATCAACAAAGATACCAACTGCGGGCATGCAGTTGGATTTCTGAAAAATAAATAATAACATTAAATAAATATTAAAATAATAATTATTATTCATAATACCTAGCCATGACAAAACCGATCGAAGAAACCGCAGCACGACGGACATCGTCGTTGACGTCACTTACAGAAAGATGCAACAAACGACCAACGACGTTCGTGTTGCCTGAACCACAGTATGCCATTGCCAACGTGTAAACACCTGCTCGACGGAGAATCGGATTTTGATCTTTCAACAATTCATCCGCCCAACTGTTCGCCTGTTCCATCCGACCAAAAGCAATGCAAGCAATGCCGATGCAGATCCCACGCTGAATTTTCTCATGCTGCGTATCAGTGGCGCACTGATGATAAATTTTTGATTGTTAAAAATTGCATTAAAAATTCGTTTAATGAAAACATTTTGATAAAATATTACCATAAACATTTCTTTGAAAACTTCGTAATCCAACGAACCAGCCAAAATCAATCCTATACCAATTCCGGCTGCTTCGGCGGCTACGGCTTCGTCTTGAAATAATATAGTCCGCAGGTCGTCGCACAAATCTTCAAAAAGTCACCGACAGAACAATTAATTAATTAATGAATTAATAATTTATTATCATTTTAAAATAAATTTATCATACCACCACGCATTGAACCGAATGCTGCGACGCCAAAGCCTAAACAAAGGCCATGTCGAAGTACTTCATTGTTGGTTGAAATTAATTCACGCTGCAAACGTGCAAACAATGCTTCGTTTCCATGACCTGCATGAATCAAGCCCAACGCGTAAAAGCCGCCAGCTTCGAGATATCCACTGGAGGTGGCACTGACTACATCCTTCGGTAAATATGATTCCAACAGACGAGTCGCTTCGGTTTCGTGACCCTTGTGTATCACCCCTAAACTGGCAACCGCAGAAAATTTGGACCAATTATTTGCTTTGCTGACCCAATCGACATTATTTCTAAAAATAAAAGAAATAAATTTAATTAAAAGCAATTATCAATTAATAATTCGATTACAAATACCTCAAAAAATCATCGCAGGTAGTCCCACAATACATGATGCCATTAGCAATAACAGTAGCAGTGTGGCAAACGCTACTGCGCACAGTATCTTTGATATTTTTCAAAATTTGCAAATCTGCGCGATTGTTTTTAATAAGAAATTGCATGTGGGCAAAAATTGTCAACTCCCCAGACAAAATGCGTCTCAACGGTTCAAGGCGCAACTCTTCTTCACTTTTCTCCTCCTCTTTCGGCTATAAAATTGAAAACCACAACTACATGAATAATTAAAAAACAACAACAATTTCCAAAAGATCTTCAAACATGAATCCGAATGATTCAATATTTTTTTTTCTCAAATTAAATAGATTTATTAAACATCGCAAAGTCCGAAACCAAAACAGTTCTATTTACAATTGATTTAACTAAACTAATGATTAGCGAAATGAAATTATAACAAATTTAAATAATAATTTTTTTTTTAAATTATAAATTTTCAATCTCTTACTTTATTCTTTGAATCAGAATTTTCTACATTTGTTTCATCTTTCTTCTCCTCCACTGCAAGAGGCCAAATGCACTTCAACATACCGGTTAAGTAATGTTGAGAAGCAGAATCGAACAAATCGAATGCTATTTGATAAGCAGCCAAAACTGATTCCTTAAAATAGTGTCAATTTAGTTTCACTAAATTATATTTACAACCCTTCTTGAACAGCTTGCCATACTTTCGATCCCTCGAGCATCTTCTTCAAACAATTCATCGCTTGTTCTGGATTTTCCAAATACAGAAGACACTGGACAATTTTCAAAAATTAAACATTTTAATTAGAAAAATTTTCAATTTCATTACTTGACATAACGTATTGTAATCAAGCAGAGGACTAGACGAACACAATTCCACAAGATGGTAGAAAACTTCATTACGGTATGTCCGATTCTGTACAAACTGAACAGCGCACTTTGCACAATAAGCTGCAAGTTCAACGGTATCTTTCTAAAACAATGAAAAAGAAAATGAAAACCACATCAATTCATTCATATAATAAGCTCTTTACCGATTCAATCAACGCCTTGTTCAGCATGTCAATGCGACGAGTTTCTAACGCTATTCCAACTATCTAAGCAAGAAATATATCATTGAATAAATTTATTCAATTTTACAAATGAAAAATTAAACAACCTACATATAATTACGAAAACAAAACTCACCTGCTTAAATTCACATTCAGCAAAGCAACGATCAAACATGCGATTGATAACCGCTTCCAATCTAGGATCCGTTATTGTTTCGCTTTCATAATCTTTGTCTAAAGTTGCTTCAATATTTTTTCGATCCTCTTCTTCATCATTCTTCGTCTTTTCTGGTTCTTCCTTTTTTATATTTAATTTCCTTTTATTTCTATTTGCTTTAATTTTTTGTTTCATAATTCTTGCTCTCCTTTCTTCAACTTTTTCTTTATCATAGTTGTTCTTTCGCCAATCCTGTCCAACTCTCTCTGATTTCTTTTCAACATTTCGTAATTTAATATATTCATCAATTGCAATTGCTAGAATAAAAATAAAATAAAATAAAATAAAAAACAATAACTTAAAATACGAATGCGACTTAAAATCAAGGAACCAAAAGTTACCAACGATGGTTTCCGAATATTCTGAATGAATCTTGACATCAAAAAGTTCTTCAGCGCACAGGGCATACTTCAACGCTTCTTTGTATATTCCCAAGTAATAGTAGACCTGACAAAATAAATATTGAAAAAATCATTTGCAAATGAAAATAACACATACTTTGGAAGCCAACAAAGCAGCCAGTTTACGCCGAGGAAAATGTTCATCCTCGTATAATTCTTCTATACGTGAAACACAATCGGCAATTTCATGCCAAAAACTTGGAACCAAATTGTCGAGATTTTCCAATGCATAAACTTGCAATGCTACCGACTGTTCATCTAACAAGGATGTAAATCCTCCTAAAATAACACTAATGTTAAGCACCGCTTTTAAATAAAAATTATTCTATTAAACTACCTGCAGTAGTTATGTCGACCATTATCAACTGACAGCAACTTTTCATAACTTAATGGCTATTCCATAAAACACCAATTCGACGATAGTATTATTGACACACAAGAACAATCTAATACTTTTTATAAAAATTCTCCCAAAAAATACAACGGAGAATAATAAATAAAAAAAGTTTTAAACTTTAAAGTAAATTCAATCATTTTTCTGAGCTATTTCAACTATAATCATTTCGCGTATATGATGTGTAATAGTTACTGTAGCTCAGTACGGTAACGAGTCGTAATTAATATTTCTTTTTGAATGTATGACATTTGAATATAAAATGAGAAAATTTTAATAATTCTAATTAAAATTTCAATTTTTAAAGTAAATTTGTTTTCTTTGATCTTAGCAATTTTTAAAATGCACCGTGCAATATGACGTAAAGTACGCAATATGAAAAGTGGCTTCTCATCATCAACTGTACAGAACTTATTTTCAAAAGCGTAATAGACAGTTGTCAATCTGAAGCACAGCTTGTACCAATATATGATAAAATCCATCATTTTTCAATAACTTTCTTTTGTAAAAAAAACTTTTATTTCAGAAACAACAACTGCATTTCGAAAATAAAGAAAGAAACAAAAATCAAGCAAGCAAAAGCAATTCACATAACACTGATAAATTAGTTAATATTCATCAAATCAATTTAAAGTTCAGTTTTTGTCTTATTTTCTGTACGCAACTGTGCTTTGCCTTTGTATTTATTGCCTTCAAGCATCACTTCGTAAACTTCGTCTTGATCCATGACAAAATGATACGCATCCCAAGCTTGTGATCCTTCGATGAACAAAAATTCGACCTCTTTTTCTTGCGAAAACCGCCTATAAATATGATTAATAAAGCAAGAAGCAGAATTTCAAACGTCCAATACCTTTTGCTGATAATGTGATTGTTGAAAAAGCGCATTAACCATATATTTGTGAGGTCGTCAATTTCCGCGCGTGACATCTTGGGATCAAATTTGACAAACAACTTCATTTCACGATCTTTTTTGATAATACGTGAAGCTTGTTCCGAAGTATGCACTTTGAGCAAATTCAAATCTAGCGGAGGTGGCTTCCGCCAACCTTCAATTTCATCCGGATCCAGAGGATCGTCGTTAGCCTGCAGTCAAATTTATTTCTTATTATTGTCTGATAGATAATAATAATTTTTTTTCAACTTTACCTCCCACTGATCAAACAATCCTTGCAAATCAGCATCAGTGTAGTCGCGTGGATGCTTATTCACTGGTGGTTTCATTGTGTAAACTTGTGGGTGGCCAGCCGGCATTTCTTCGACTTCAACCGCTGTCGTGATAGTCAAGCAAAACACCAGCATAAGCTACAAACAAATTTCCGAAAACGTGCTTGTCTTGTACATATATATACATATATGGTATGTATATATAGTTTTCAAATAATAATATATAAGAAAGAAATTTATCCAATTTTCTCTAATTGGAACCCATAAAATAATCAGAAATACAATCAGATCGCATGAGCGCGTCCAAATCAATTTCCGTTTGCGTTTCAATGTCGTTGAAAACCGTGCCACTGATTTCTTCTGTCTCATCTTCGAAAAACCATTTGGTCAACAGTGGATCCGTGGGCGGCTGGTGGTGGTGGTCCTCAGCACTCAACAAAGGCAAATTAACGTCCACAGACGCATCGGCCACAAACGAAGTTGTCTGGCAAAAATTATTCATCAACAGTGAATCTTGATGGCTTTCATGCGAACAAGCGACCGCCTGACAACCAAAATCCAAAGAATCCAACTCAAATGGATTACGTTGCCCAGAATGCGACGTGCCAGCAGCTCCTTCAGACGGCCAACTACTGTACTTTTCCACAACTTCACATTGAACATCCTTGTTGTCCACTGTGAAATCAGTCTGTGTTTCGGCATCCAATTTAGTCGGCTTGCAGGCCGGCAACAAGACATATACCGTCGCCATGCTGGTCGCGCTCAAAGAAAAATAAAATTCTAAATCTCGACCCCCAAAAATTAAATTTTCATCACGACGGTGGGTTCCTGGGCAATTTTTGCTTTTTTTTTGTTATTTTGAAAATATTTTCAAAATTAATTAATAAAAATTAAAAATTACAAAAAATATCTTTACCAAGAGAAGAGAAACAGAAAAACGTTCAGGCAGCATTGCAGACAGTTTTCAAGTGCAACGTCAGATGCAGTTTCTATTAACAATATTATGAAGAGCTAATGACTGAGAAACAAATACACCAGCTAGACATGCAGTTGAACAGGTGCAAATAATAAAGAAATAAACAAATGTCGACAACCGTATTTTCAATAACTGTTAGCCATGCAAACAGAAAATGAACAAACGATGAGGTTATTGGGTTATGAAAAGATGAATAACTAGGAAGAAGAAAACGTCACTTTAATAATAAATAAATTGGAACAGTTCGTTCAAATTTACTAAAAACATTTCAAAAATTATGACCTTTAAAAGAAATTAAATAATGCATTTGTCATTGAAATGAAATTTTTGTAAAGCTAAACGACAAAATAATACAACAAATACAATCAAAACCATAACTGAATAAAAGTACATAACAAACAATTTTTGATCAAGATAAACTGTATAAACATTATGCTAAAAAATGTCTCAACTTAAAAATGTAAATTACAACACTAGTAATAGAATTTCACAAACAAAAGAGAGCTTTCGCCATCGGAGAGCGCTATGAAATCAAACAATTATTTTTAAAATTTAATTATTGAAAAAAAAATTTTTTTTAATTTATTCACCTTTCAATTTTAATTTTAATGAATTCACAATTCCTTGTTCAGTTTAAATTATGAATTTAAATTGAAATATATATAATGCTATTATAGTTTAAAATGATAAATTAAAGTAGATCAGCCACTTACATCGATTTATCTTTTTGCGATTGCTTATCCATTTGCGTATCAATAATTGAATCGTTTTCAATCAAGTTCTTCAAGCACACCTTTTCGTGAAATTGCAAATCACGCAACAAGCTAAATCGACGCTCTTTGCAAACAGAGCAAATCAACAACTTAGCCATATGAACTTTCTGAAAATGCTGCTTCAGTAACTTCATGGATTTGAACCAAACATTTTTAGCTATTTTAGAATATTTGCATTTTTCACGAGGACAAAAATAACGTTGATAACTGTTGGTATCAACGCCAGATTTCGAAGCTGCATGATTTCGTAATCTGTGAGCATTCAAACTCTGCCAGTTTTTAAATGATGTCTGACAAATTGGACAAATACTCTTTGCAGGGCTACTTAATTCTTCCTCAGATGGAAATACATCTTCAAAAACAATATCCTTCATTTCTCTAATAAACCACTTTTACCTAAAAGAATAAGTTCAAATTTTGCCTTTGTTTGTTTATTTGCTATTTTTCACAATTTGAAACTAATTTAACTAGACTGAAATTTTATAAAATACAAATTCGCAAAATAAAAAGGAAAACAAGTCAAACAGTATTTAAAATAATGACAAATAACAACTAAATGACAATCAAGAATGCAGTTCTAAATACTAATTTTTAAATCAAAAAGCATCATTTGTACAGGTAAAGATAAAATCATGACAAAGAAATTCATTAATGCAATTTTGCAGATATATTCGGATAGCATTTAAGATTTACAGTAAACGTTAATCAAGTTTAACTTTTCCTTAGGTTTACATTCTGGATATTTTTTTCAGTATTTTATCAGTAAACAATAACTTTTTGGCATTTCATTCTTATCAAATTTTTTATTTACATAAATTTTATGTATAAGTTATTTAATTAAACTTTAAAATAACTTTTGCTTTAAAAATTATAACTTCTGTAAAAATTAAATGCACTAATTTTTTAATAAGAGTTGTTAAATGTGGAAAAACAAAATTAATACTTGCTTTTTCTTATTTTGACTGTTCTTATGTTTTTTATTTAACTGTTCAGTTTCTGTTGCTTTCTTCATTTTCGGTATAATTGCAAAATAATAGTATTATTGCTTCTTTAGTTGTTAAATTTACATAAAGCGTATTTGTAATTATTAATTTAAATAGCAAGATTCTCGTAAATAATTGTAACAGAAATTGTGCATACAGTATGCAGCATTGCACTGAAATATATTATGTAACATTTTGAAGTCGGTTTTCTTTAACATTGATTTCTTTGGAATTTTTACAAATCTTTTCATTTAAAGAGAAGGGTAGCGGTCGTATTTATTATTTATACCGCAGCATAAATGCTACGCTCATGCATGTTTATGTGCATTATTATATCTTTTGCTTTTGTTACTCTTCAAAATTCAAATGCTAAAAAGAAGAAAAGTTTGATTGACTATACCGAAGCCGATCTTGAAGATTTGTACGATCAATGGGAAGTAAGGAGCATTGAATGTTTACATAAAATTACTAAACTTACATGTATAAATTATATTTGATTTACAGATGTAAACATTAAAATTCTTTCAATATGAAGTTTTAATGACGAAATGTTTCCACTAGAAAAAAGAATTATAAGTTTTCTTTTTTTTGTACAAGATTTATAATGTAAATTTTTGCAGCAAGGTGACGATCCTTTAGAAGAAGATGAACTGCCAGAATGGAAACGCAAACCATCCACATCTTTTGATCCTAGTCAATTTAAAGACATGGAAGAGATGGCAAAGGCAATGAAGAAACGTAAAACTTTGATGATTTTTGTCACAGTTTCTGGAGAACCGTCACCAAAAGAGTTGGATGATATAACTCTACTGTGGCAAACTAGCCTTTTCAACAATCACATTGAAGTACAACGGTGTGTAGCTAAAATTTCGAATAAGGTCACATTACAAGAAAATTTACATATTAAAAAATATTTTTCAGCTTTACTATTGATCACAATCGTGCCATTTTCATGTTTAAAGATGGTGCACAGGCATGGGACGCGAAAGATTTTTTAATCAAGCAAGATCGTTGTGCTGAAGTTACGATTGAAGGAAAAAGTTATCCAGGAAAAGCTAAAGTTCAAAAGGAATTGTAAAAAGTAATGTTGAAAAATGCCTTCATTTACCAATATTATACTTCATACTTTGTTTTATAAATAAATTTTACTTATTAATAATTTTGATATTTTTGATCGTTAAATAAAATTTAAAACGTCTTATATTTAACTGATAAATAACAAAGTGCATGGTAGGCAACAGAACAAAAATTATCATAACGATTGTAATTAGCAAATTCTTATCAATTCTCTGAACAAACCTGAAATTCGCTTTATGCAAATATAGGAATAGAGATAAATTAGAATGTTTTAGATTGAGTGAGCGTATTATCTATTTTACAAGTTGAATATCTAGAAAAGAGTTGACAAAAACTGAAGTTACGCTTTTTAAGAAATCTGGAAGGTAAGGTTTTGACTTTTATTTCCAATTGTCTGTCGTATATGTGCATTTCTATTTTTGAAAAAGTGTTTGAAATGAAAATCTTATCAGTTATTAATACATATATTCAATTTTAACACAGTCAAAATTATTTAAACATGTCGGTCGTGCACAACGAAACGCGAACTATTCAACTTCAAAACTTTTAAACTTTGTACTGTTGTCTTTTTAAACTGGAAATCAAGTTCAAATGTTACTAATTTTTTAATTACTTATCATCAAACTGTTTCAAATCACACACTGAGAAAAAGACCATTTTCACAAAGGACATGTTACTGTAAATGCTGAAAAACTTTAAATGAACCGAAGGGTAAATTTTTTGCTTTTTAAAAATTGACAATGAAATATATTAATAGGGAAATTTTTTTTGTCTTTTTTTTAAATAAATAAACAAATATATGTATATTGGGGGAAAAGTTGACATAATTGTCGCTTGTTGATGATAAATGATAATCTACTAGAAGTTCACCGTGGATTTGGTATCTTCAATCCAAGGCGAGCCGCGGCTGCCTTAGCCTTTGCGCGCAGCTTTTTCCGTCGTTCTCGTCTAGCACGTTCTCGAATTTGTGTACCCAACGTTTTACAGTCCAACTTGCGAAACATCTTCAGCGCTTTTTTGAATTGCTTGAAAAAAAAAAGAATAAATTATCAATTTTACAATTATTGATTATTAATTTAAAAATACAACTTTCTCTTTTCTCCACGGAAGTAACAAATTCAAAACAAGTACACCATTTCGACCATGATATGCCATGGCCAAGTAACGTTTGTTACGGTGGGCTTTAGCTGATGAACATGGACAATTTTCGTTGTTTTCTGTCAACTGAAGCTTCAATTCAACGTCACTTTGACGCAAATTTGTTTCAGTTTCACGGGGCTTAATTGAACGGGCTTTTTGAACTACGATGTAATTGCTGCTCACTGATTTCAACTTGACCTTTAATACTAAAAATGAAATATTTTTTTTCTTCATTCTATTTGATTGATTGATCAAATTATCATAATTTCAAATTTGGTTTTACGAATATACATATAAATAAATGTTCAAAGGTTGTTCTAAATGTACACTTTTCTATTTGACAATCATTATCAAAAAACTACTATTCTGAGCGGATTTGAAGTGAAGAAGAAAAAACAGATAAAATTTGATAAGAGCATTTTCCTGCAATAGTATTTTCACTATGTTGGCAAATTTAAAAACATTAAGCAGCTTAATAAACGGTACTTTGAAGTAATATGTCAATCATGATGATTGAACATTTTTAAAAGCTATTTTATCGCACAGAAATAAAAATACATCTATGTATATGTGTATACATAAAAGGTTATAAAAAGGTTTATAATTTTATCAGAATGTAGACCCCGCCCACTTCTTAGAAATTGTGTCACTATATTTAAAAAGTAGTCGCATCTGGTTTTGCTCTCATCAGCTAAAAGCTGCTCAAAATGACAAGCCGCTTTGTCGGCATTCTGTGATGTTCTTGCTATCGGTTTTTCTTTTGAAATCAACTCAACCACCAAACGGATACTGTTTCTAAAATTGAATAAATCTGGCCATCCCTCAAGGTGTATTTTTTAAAATATATAAAAAAAAACAAAATGAAAAAAATAAATAAATAGCTAGCATTAGCTTAAAAGTGGCGGTACTTTTGGAAATTTTTAGTAGACAAACTTTGATAGTGCCCGCCAGTCGCCTTGGCCAGGCAAAGAAAAAAAAAATTTTCAAATTGATTTTTCTCTTGCTTCCAAAAGCAACTAAACTTTTGGTACAAAGCTTCACTTTCAACAACCTCGTCATTATTAAATATAACCGTAGGGTTTAGTGTATGCAAGTTTCGAAAAATTCATCCTCAAGCATGTAGGGGGAAAATTGCAATTTTCTTCAAAAAAAAATTTATAAGAAAAAAAAAAGAACGACGACTGTTACTGTAGGCCAGTTTTCAAATTGATACAATTTTTTGTTTTTGTATAATCTTAACTCATCATCAGACTGATTCATTGAACTTGAATTTTTTTTGCATTACAAAAACTGTGTGTATCGGTGAATAATTTGAAAATTGATAATTTTGAAATTGTTAATTCAGTTTTCAAACTTACCTAAATCAGACCGGCAAAAGTGATCCAAAATATTTTCATAAGTTCCAACTTGATTGCACGAGGTACAAGATTTGTTCACTGAAAAAAAAAACGGAAAAAATGAAATTAAAACAAAAAGAAAACGGTCACAGCCATGGGCCAGGAGCAAGAGAGAGGTTATGCGTGGATGTTTGCCGAGGCGTTGCCCGGCCAGGGTGGTCATCTCCAACTGGACAATGGTCAGTTATTTGGTCAGCATTGGGCGGGACTGATGATCATTGTCCAGTTGAATGACAGTATTCCTGACCCGGGGTCGAGGGATGGAAAAATAGCCAACTTCATGGTATTATTATTATTATTATTATTATTATTATTATTATTATTGGTGAATACAACACAAGATTGTCGTGTGTTGTCAAGCTTACCTTGATAGTTTTCGTGCGGTTGGATGCACATATCGTTGGTGATTGGAAATTTATTACAATTCAACATCTCTGGCCACGGAAAGCCGTACATTTGCATCCTCTTTTCGCATCCTGATTTCACCGCCTCGCAAAGCGATCGACAAGGATAAATTGCTCGTTCTAAGCATACAGGTGCGAACAGCGAACACAAGAATCGCTTGAAGAAAAATGATGATGAAATAAAATATTACAAAAAGTGCTAGTTGATATTAAAATAGAACAGAATGACAATATTAAATATTACTTGTGTATCCGGATGACAATTGAGACGTAACAATGATATCCAAGGGGCAGCTTGTTGCACGGCTTCGTCGAGAGTTTCATGGTCGACGAGATTTGGTAGACGCATACGAGCATAGTCGATTCCATGACACAGGGTAAAATTTCTCGGAATATCTACACAGCTTGGCTGCGGCATGCGACTCAAAACGGCCCAAGATTCAGACATGTAAGTATCCATGCCGGATGACCAAGAAGAAATGGCCTGAGCATGATTGTCAAGCCGTGCTATGATGATTGTTATCCAGCTGAACAAAAGCGGAAACGACATTTTGCAGCACAACGACGGTCAGTGGAAATGCAATTGCACTATACTGGAAGTGATTGAAAAGAAACTGTGGCAGCACATTTGTGTTGTTCAGCTTATATATATTATATATATTTATATTTATTATTTTTGTTCAATTTGAAAAATATTTAAAAATGAACAAACAAACAAACTGCAGATGTGAATGACAAGCAAGGCGGGATTGAATCGTTCAGTTTGTTCTTCTTATTTTATAATAATTGCAATTCTTGTGTTTCAAATTCATTTTCCTCTTCTTCTTCTTCTTCTTCTGAAGTTGCGTTGCTTCTTATGTTCTTCTGCTTCTTCTCCTGAGTCGGCTTTTCTGGCACTCTTTGTTGTCAGCAACGAAAGCTGAGAATGTGCATCGAATTTTGTCAATGTCAAAAAGTGACGATCAATCGCCCGTCCGTCCTTCCACCCGGCTGCCAGATATCGTTATCAATATATTATATATATATGTATATATATATATATATATATATTATAATATTATTAACGAGCTAGCTTATTGCTTTTTGTTAGCCAAACGTGTAGCCAAACGGCACCGCTAGTGCCGAAACTGGATCCGCATCTCCTCAGCTGTTGTCGGCCAGGTGAGCTGAACGCGCTTGAACGCCCGCGCTTCATTCTCATTGGTCCGTTGGTCGACATTGCCTCTTGTCACGACCGGCCTCTGTCGTTCGTGTCCTCTTATAGCTCATTGGAACTTTACTACATCAAACACGTCTCCTCTTCTTTAATTTTAGACAACAGTGAAAATTTAAATAATTTTATTTAATCATGCAATTTTTATTTATTATTATTATTTACAAAAAACAAATTTTTTATTTACATAAAATTTATAAACAAAACAAAAAACATTTGATAAAACATTATGGTTTTTCTTTTTTTTTTATAGCAAACGAGGAAAAAGTGTTTTGAGTTTTGAAAAATGTAAACGAAATTCTTTATGTTTTTTGTTTTTGAATCATATTTCAAATATGAAATTACAATCATGAGAGAATACAATTTTGAAATTGGAAAATGTTATTGTTTTGTAAAGGAATTAATTGATTGAAAATGGCGTTGAAATCATCATTGCAATGTAAATGTAGAAATAAAAAAAAAATTTTTTTTTGCTGACATTTTCTCGAATCAAAATTGTTTTTTATGTGTGAATTAAAAATTTACCAACTGTACAAGCAAACAATTGTTTGAAATTGATGTTTAGCAACAAAAGAATTCAATTCAAACATATATATATATATATATATATATATATATATATATATATGCAAATTTTATAACTTTGGACATATTTCTTTCTGTTTTTCAAAGTATTATTATAATAAAATTGCACTTTTTCACTGACGTCATTTGACAAAATTTGATTGTTCCAAAGCCGCCGGCTGACACGTTGAACGTCGATCAACAGACCCACCCGGTTGTCTTTGAAAAGCATTTTCCAATATTGTGCCACAATTCATTTGATCTTTGGCTGAAAATTGTGAACGATAAGCATTGTTTACTCATCTGCTTGGCTTATTTGGTTGGGGAATGCCAAATCAGCAAACTGGCCGGCTGGCTCCGCTTGATAGACAGATAAATTGCTGAATCAAAGTTACATCAAATACAATAAGAATATGGATATGGATTAGGGCTTGGGTGAGAGAAAAAAAGAATTCAATCTCAATTTTGCCATTTGTATTGGAAAATTCAACACCGGTATTCAGTTTCAAGTATATAAGCCGGTGCTGCCTGGTCTCCAGTGCCAATTTGAGCCCAAACGTCTGTGCTCACTTCCCAACCCAGAACAGCTATATCCAATTTCAAAATTGCCAGAACAACAAGATGCGCGGCCTGGCTTTGATCTTGTGCTTCAAATTGACAAAGTTTAATGATGTTTAAGCTGATTGAATTTTGCATGATCAAGAGGAAAATGAAAAGAAAAAAGAAGACAACGTCGACTGGAATTGTTGGAGTATATCTTTTTATAACTTTCGACAATTTTTCCAACAACGTTGCAAAGCATTTCAAGCTTTTGAAATTTGAAATTCTCAAGTGCGCTCGTTATATTAAAGCATAGCAAGCATTCTCTCGTCGGACTTCTTTTAGCTGAGAAGTCTGACGCCGGCGGTGGCGTCAGCTTTTTCCATCAGAAGAGTTTTGTCTGTCTGTCTGTCTGTCTGTCTGTCTTTGTTGAAAAGATGACAGACAAACAGACAGACAGAAACTTTGTCTCATATCATGCCGCTTGTTTGCTATGATCATTTTCTTTATTGTCAAGTAGAAAATCAGTTTAAATAAAACAAAATCAAATCAACAAAAAGTTATAAAATTAGCACAAAACTTTCAATACCAATCAACCGGATAGCGGCGATAAATACATAGATAGATTGATAGAGATAGATACAATCATCAATAAATAAATAACACGCAATGTTTTATTTTAATCAAAAATTTCCAAATTACAAACAAACAATCATTATTTAACAATTTATCTGTTCTGTTTTGTTCTGTTCTTTTCTTTTTTGCTTTTATTACTAATGTGCATAATTTGAATCGAAATGTTAAATATACAACAGCGACGAATTTTAAACAAATTTCAAATCACACTGTAACATCTTGCATTTTCTCTTTGCAATGGTGAATTCTGTTCAATTTTTTATTTAAATTCATTCTTTTCAAATTGAAATCTATTTACTTTGTGTTTTTTTTTTAAAAAAAAACTTTCATCATTTCAAAATTAATAACTCAAATATGTAAGAACAATGTACAATTTATTCAAATTTTCACTAATTTCTTATCAACGAAAGTAGTCCGTTGAATGAAAGACAAACATTTGCTTATCAAGAAATTTTCCATCCAATAATTTTATATATTGCCATTGACGTGGCAAACAATTTAATTACTAGCAAAGTTCACTATCCCAGTACATATATGACGAGAGTTGAATTGTGAAAGCGTCCATACGTCAACCGACTATTATACAACTTTTATTCATTTTGTAAGTATTATTCATTTAGTCTGCGAATTTTTTTTCTGAACAATTTACAATAATTTTTTATAAAATTTTCTTCGGTTTGACGATTACTGTAATTTTGAACAATCAGGTATAACGTAAATTTTAAACAACGAATTTTTGGTTTAAAACGAATATTTTTCTTCGTTTGAAATATTTTATCTGTTTTTGTATCGCAAATGCTTATTCGTCATCACTGAAAAGCATTCCTGAAAAGCTTGTGCAATGATAAAACTTGTTTGCTCAATGTAGTGAACTACAGTTTAAATTGTTGTTGTAACAAACATCTTTCTGCTAATATTACAATATAATTCATTCAGTTTTCCCAATAAAAGTATAAGATCAACAGTGATGGTGTTGAGAATACACAAATTTGAAACTGTTTCAGCAAATAGACTGCAACATTGGGTGAAATGAAAAATAATGCTAAATCTGTGATGAATTCGAATGCTTTCGTAGACGATGTTTTCATTTTATGTTAGTTTTCAGGAGAAAGTCAGCATATAATCCTGGTAGAATCTTTTTTTTTTTGCATTCAGTTTCAAAATATTATCTTAAAATTTTCAACATAAAGCATTCCCAAACGTCACTTGAGCTTCAATGAGTGCCGCACGAATCCAAGTGTTATTCTTCAGATTATGGTCTTTTTTATACTACTATTTGTAAAAGTAGACAAATTATCCACTATTCGATGCATTGATTTGACGTTTTGAAATAAAGCATTCATCAAATTTACCCAACTAATAAACCGTGACAATTCGTACAACGGTGTCTAGTTCTCATTGCATAGTTGTAAGCTGAGTGCGTTGATGTTTATGAAAAATACGTACGAACAAATGGCCAATTTGAACAAAATACACACCCTCATTGTAAACGTATTTCCGTTACTTTGTGTGCCAGTTGCTTTTTTTTCTTCATGATTAAATATTTGTCATCCTGTAGCTAGGATTGCATGGCTAGGATCAATTTTTCAACGCATCAAGTAACAACAAATACAATAATACTAAGCTTTTAATTTCAGCACACACACACACACACAGACACTCTTAATCACAGAACTAACTACGTGCCCGACGCTGTAAAATATTATTTTTCAGTTGAAAACCACCTTCTTTACATATTATCATGTAATAATTGTTATGCAATACGGTCGCCAACGGTAAATGGCGAACTTAGAAGCACACTCTGAAAATGCATACATCACCAAAGCATTGAAAGAGACACCAATGAAAAGCCATTTCAGTAAAGATGTCGAAAATCTTGCAAACGATGATAAAGAAAAAGCATAATTTAAAAAAAAATAAAAATGATAAACAGGCTAAACTGGAGTTCGTTCTTTTCCCAGTATACGAACGTCATCGTGAAGCATTGCGGGCAATAAGCCAGGGGACATGATGATATCGTTGTTATGGGCACGATTAGAGACTGGCGATTTGGTCAATCTGGACAAGAATACCGAATTTCTGGATGTCAAATCGCTTGCAATTGCTAACGCTAAATCGCAATCCAAAATGTCATTCGCATACGTTACAGTCAATTTTGATGAACTGGAGTTGGCGTCGTGATCGCTGTCGGCAAGGGTCCTCTGCATCGCTTCCAATTCGTGCGCAAATGAATCATGGCGAATTCTGATCAGCGTTTCCGGAGATTTGCTTGTGGATGTGTTTTCAGTTCGGTTTTCAATTTTTATTTCCGGCAACTGGAAAGAGTCGTAAACTTTTCTATAATGCTTCAACTCGACAGAACACTGATCAAAAACGTCAATGCGTTTCGACAGTTGGTTGGACGGAATTTGACTTGGTCGATTTGCTTTGCGACAAATCAAACAAGATAATGTAAGCAGCAGTGACACTGAGACAGCAATTAGCATGATCACATTGCTGGGGAAAACAAAACCAGCACCCACATCTTCCATCAGAATTCAGATTACCGGCAGGAGAGTACACCGTAATTACAATTATATAAAGATTTTCAGGTTTAATTTATAAATTTAAATGTTATTATTGCAAGTTTTAATACAAAAAGAAAACATTAAATATATTTAAAATTTGTGTACATATTTTTTAAAAATAATATATGTGCTTACATTTTGGTAAGAAATTAATTACTTACTAATTCTATTTTGACAGAAATTGATGGTTAAGTTAGTTGCTGGTAGCAACTTCATAACTTCGTATTTTATTACCATGAAATATGTTTAAAAATTTATTTAGACGTGTGGGCAATTGTATATTTTCTTCAGTTTGACATTTATTGGATGAAAAAGTTGCTTGAAATTTGGTTAATGTTTGCTTGGTTAATGAATCAAGAAAAAAATATTTTCCTTTCAGCAGAAGCTTTTGTTGCTTCGACGATGTACATTAATTTCAATTTAGTCAGATAAAAAAGAAATTAAGACAGCAATAATTGAAAATTTAACTTTGTCAAATAATTTTGCGAACTATAGCCGCATTTGTACTTTTTAATCTCTTGCTTTTTTCTCTACTACGTTGTGCGTTTGAAACAGAACTGAACAGCATGAATTGTTTCTTTTAAAAAGATATTTTTATTACCCAAAAATAACAATAGTTTAAACTTTGGAAATTTTATAACTGTTTTTTCTTTTCAACACAGCTTTTTGCGTTTGCACAGATAGTTTGCAATGGAGAAAATATTCAAAATTGACAAAAAATTACACAATCTATGACAACAACGTAAGTAGTAGTAAGTGTAAGATTACTAAGACAAAATTATTTTTTGTGTTTTCTTCAAATTACTATTAGCATTGGTTGTGCAAAAAATGAATTTTGTTTGCTATATAGGACATCAAAAAAATTTTTTGCAGCAACTGCACTTTTTAAACTTTATCAAAGTGTACAATAAGAAATTTGAATTTATAATATGTTTAATAAAATTTTGGTTTTATAATTTTATTATAATTTGTTTTCTTCTGCTAAAAATGATTTACAACTTACCAATGTTGATGACGATCAGATGATGTGAGATATTTTCTTTTGAAAAATTTGCCCAAATTACGTAGAAGAGGAACTGCACACGTCAGAATGTCGTTACGTGGTCATTGTATTGCTGAACTTACAATGCCCGTAAAGACATTCCATCCTGTACCGCCCCAAGGGATGGTGATTGAGCAAGAAAAGTGCAAACTAGCAAGCAAGAGAAAACGAGCAAGCGTTCAAGCAGCCAAGCTAACGAACGTTCAAGCAAGCAAGCAAGCATTTAATACAACGAAAAAAATCTTGCAACATCTGGTAAAGTTGACGGCATGCGAACGCTATATTACGTTGAACAAGCGAGCAATTCATTCATTCATTCATTTATTTATTTATTTATTCATTCATTCATTGGTCCCATGTTGTTCAAGCAAAAAGTTAAGATGAAAAAATCAGCAAAACAGATATATTTTTAAAATAAATGTTTTAAATCAAACATATAAATAAAAATCTTTTCTTGTTTTTTTTTTTTAATACTTGTAACAGATAAGTAGTGATTTGGAATTCAAACAATGACATTAAAAACAATAACTGTATTATATTTATCCATAAATGAAACTGTTTTCTTGGAAAAAATAACGTGAATTGTAAAATTTTTATCTAAAAATTACACTTTCGTGATAATTTTTTATTTTTTCATACTTTTATTAATAGGAAAAATTAAAAGTTAATATTTTTCTTGAAGACAATTTTATCCAACTTTTTCCAAACGGATGAGAACGGAATTGCTTTGCTTTGATTTGATTTGCTTGGCAGTTTGCAAACAATGCAACCATATGCTGACATATATGGTAAACTTTGAAAAGCTTATGTTGTTGCAATGTTGTACTTTTCAAATGCTATGTGAAAAAATATTAAATTGGAATTTTGAAAGTAAACTATATTTGAAATGTACGTCGACAAAAAAAAAGTTCCCCATTTATCATTATCAATCTAAGAATGGAATGGAATTTTTGAATAATTTACTATTGCATATAAAAGTGAACAAATGATGCCGTTTCAGTGCATTTTGATTTTGAAAAGTGAATTAAATTTAGCAATGACGAATGGATTTTTGAAAAGTTGGAAAGTGAAATTGGTGCATCTGTTGTGCTTTGAAAAAGACAAATGCTTAGCAGAAATTTGTCAAAAGCACTACTGTCACGGCGGCTGCTTTTGTGCTTGAAACTTTGTGCTTCTGCTATTCTGCTTAATTGATAGCCTGCTGTCGCTTTTTTTTAAAAACATATTTCCAGCTATTGGCTGATGTTCAGTTGCTTGACAATTGTAACAACTGGTGTTCTGTTGCTGATTTATGCTTCTGTCAACAGCTCTGTTTTTAAAACTGATAATTATTGCATTTGCAGAAAGCGTTTCAGTTATCTAAAATTCTATTCAATCATTCAACAATATATATATATATATATATATATATATCGTATATTTTGTTAGTAATATACAATTTTTTTTGAACATGATTAAATTTACCAATGCAAAATTTAAATTATCATCATGATCCAAGTTGAGTTCATCTAGTTGTTGCACATTGCTAAGTTGTAAAGTTCACAATTTTTTCGATAATATCATAAAAAACTTTGAAAGTGATTTAGTTATTTTTTAAATATTCTGAATATGTACTTTCTTTTGTTTACAATGTACATGTATAAGTAGTTGTGTTGTTTAACATCAAAATTGATGCTTATGTAGATTGATAAATGTTACTCTTTGCAAGTGCTTTACAATATGTCATAAACAAATTTCTGTTTAAAATGAATGCATTTTTAATAAGCCCCAAACTACAGTGATGAACGAATATTTTCAAACGTTGATAAATTAATTACTTCTGAATAATTTCAATTTGTCACTGAAAATCATATATGAAAAATATGATAAATATTAATTGTATATATTTTGTATGCAACCATGAAACTGCATGATGATAATGATAATGATAATAATTAATGGGCGGTATGATTTTATGACTAAAGCAAAGCAATATTCAAAAACTCTAAAGCAGGGAGGAGATATTTTTCTGCTTTCAATGATGTTGATGATGACGTTCGTGACTTTCGCTGCTACTGTCGCCGTGATGATGGCGATGATGATGATGGGATGAATTTCCGCTAGTTTCGGGCATATTTTCAGCTTTCTTTTCACCATCCGGTTGATCTTGCAGCTGCTTTTTGTCTCCTATCTCTTCCAACGATTTGCAATATTGCTTCAATATACAAGCAGTGCCGTCTTCGTTCGGTTCATACGGATGACAGCAGCATTTGCATTTATCGCCCACTCTGAAAGCATCATTTTACTTTACTGCATGTAGTTGACGTTTAAAAATTAATTCTGCTCAATGTTCTTACTCTTTGCAATGACCGTATGGCAAAAATTTGAAAAGATCCGCATAACCATCACGACGCCAGTGGGCTAAATTGCTTTCTTTTGCTTTGTGCGCAAAACTGTTCCAGAATTTCATTCCCATGGCCTTTGTAAACGCGCAGCTGTTGTTCTGCTTGTCCAAGGTGCACACATCTCCGCATGTGGGACAATCTTCAGCGCCGCAACTTTTCTTATCCACCTTCAACGGGAAGCATCCTTCTTTCTTCTCTCGACTTTGGCATTTCAAACGGAACGAACAAAAGCCGCATTTTTCCGGAATCTGAAATCCGGCCGGTGCCAGCGAACTTGGAGACAGACCTTCAGGTTTGCCTTCGACACCGCAGTGGCTTTGCACTTTCTTGAACATATCCGCCAACGGGAACCACATACATTCACTCCAATCTCCGGGCTCATTAAACGGGGCACATTGATGATCTGCAAAAAATCAAATTTAGCACAACTTGAATATTTCATAAAATTTGAAACCTTGTTTTTTAACACATTCAGTTCCATCTTCGTTGGGTTCATAATCACCGCAGCAGCATTTGCACTGATTATCTTTTCTGATCAAAGAAATGATGGATAAAGAAATGTTGGAATCTTTTCCACTTCACTTTACTTCACTTACTCAATGCAATGGCCTTTCGGTAACATGTGGAACAGCTTCTTGTAACCAGCTCTCATATATTCAGGTATGTCAGGTCTGGACAAACACTGCTTGACCACTTCTTGCAAAATTGTCCAACCGCAGCCAATTCCTGGCAGTTTAGATATGGTGCAAATATCGCCATGTTCGTGGCAAATTTCTCGTTCACCGTCGAATGGACTAGAAAAGAAAAGTTCATTTCATGAAACTTGCAAGAAGATATTTATTATAATTTTGTTGTTGTTGTTGTTGTTGTTTACTAGCATCCTTCTTTCTTCGGACGTGTACGACAGCGGGTTTTGAAACTGCAATGACCACAAGGTGGAGGAATAGTAAAGCCCGGTGGTAGAGGCAAAATGTTTGTCAAATTGCGATGTCCATGCAAACCACAACTGGCGGTCATTTTGTCGTAGATATTCTGCATCGGATACCACAAACATTCGGTCCAAGGTTTCCATTCTCCAAATTCAGGACATGTGTCAGCCGACGAAATTTCTGTGGTAAATTAAAATTATAATAATATAAAGCACAAAACTATTGTTACCGAAACCAATGGCGGCAACAAAAAGCACGACAATAGTTAAGAAAGCCATATCTCTGCTTTTCTTCTTCTTGCAGTGCTGCTTGCTGTTCAGGGGAACTTTGAAACTGAATTCTGTGCCGAAATGACGCTTTTATATTATAAAATTTTGACAAGAGCTGCGCTTGTGTCGCTTGATTGACGACAGCTAAAAACGCGATTGATAAATTTTTAGCTTGCTGCAGCTGTTGAATTTCAATTTTGAAAAGTTCTACAATTTTTCATCAAGCTCAATCAACTCAATTGACAACAACACATATATATCTCTCTGATGAAGCGAAACTTTGCACAAACAATACAGAAAGCAAATTCACAAAAACCTCGCACCACCACTACTATTCAACATTAATTATTTCAATTTAACATACTTTATTCAAATTCATTTCCAAATTCTTCTTCTCTCTTTGCAATATTATGAATTTGCATAATTCAGTGATGACTTCTATCATCAAATTTGATTAGGATATTTGACAAAAAGAGGGGACAATTTTGCTTCAATTATTTTTTCTTGGATTAGTGAAACTTTAATTATAAATTATTTTTGCTTTAAATTTGTTATTTTTGAAAAAAAAAACAACTTTTTCGTTCCGTTATTATTCCAGAATTATTATTGCCTTGAATTATGAAATGTGATCGAAAAAATTTGCCTAAAGCAAAAGAGCAGAGGTAAATTTGTTGCAATTTATTTGCAATACGAAATGTGAAATCAGCAAGTGGCATGTATAAATAGCGATTGGGTTTTATTTTTATACTGCATTCAAGACTTTGTTTAATGACCCCGAAGAAGAGGTAAATCTTTTTAGATGTTTTCAATGTGACATCATTTGTTTATGTGATTTGCTAGGAAATTTTCACTTTACAATATTTTCTCATAAACTAAGCACGTATAAAAGACATCGAAAATTGAATTCCAAACCGCGCATTAAGATTTTAAAATTTAAATTTACAAATTCGCTTTTACTAGTGATCCATCCATAAAACGACATTTGAATAGGGAGATATTTTTCTAACAGTTACTTACATTACATTATCAAATTACTGTCTTTCAATAGTACTGACAAAATTTACTTCTAATTTCAAAAACTTATTTTAAATTAACAATATATATGAAATGTTCGAAGAAAATCAAAAGATCTGATTTGATAACGGCATGCAACATGTGTTGATATTAATTTTGCAGTCTTATTAAATTAAAGCTCGAATGCGTTGCTGATGTCGAAATAACAATTTCTAAATTAAACTTTCATTTTAAAAATGAAAAATGATCATTTTTGAAACAGCTGCCTATTTAGCATTTGCAATTTGTTTTCAACCGGTTAAAAATAAATATTTTCAAATTCAACCGATTGCAGATATTTGCAAACGACATATTTTTGTAATTTGTATTTTAAGCTCGTTAGTTTTTATTGTGAAATAAATGCAATGTTCCGCCGATGTTGGCGTGCATTCGGAGTTCAGATTGCTCTGCGCAATTGACCATTGGAACCCTTACAGGTTTAGTTTAAATCAGGAATGAAACACAATGCAGATAGGGAATTTTTTTACTGTAGCTTGTTCTACAGTTCTACAGCAGAAAAGTAAAAATCAAGTTCTTTCCATCAAGTTGTCTGATTCCATCTTTCCTCTTCGTCTAAGCAAAATGTATAGATGATACACTGCAGACTAGCATTCGCGTTGCACAGATTTACAACAGCTAAATTTGTATTTGAAAACATTTTATTCATGCGTGGCATTAGTTTAATACTGATTACGTTTGTGTAATAAAGGCTTTGTTTTTAAAATACAATTTTTTTTCATATTAAATGCCAAAAGTACAATTGATAAAACAGCTACAAGCATCGTAGACATTTTTCAGTTGATTAACTTATCGAATTAACTTTTAAATAGCGTTAAATTTTAAATAGCGATTATGTGGCTTAACGAAAAGACAAAGGCTGCTCTGTGTTTGAATGTTGAACAGCAATGACTTTTTGCCATAAGTTCATAGTATCTTTTTTTTTTATTTTTTTAATATTCACTTTTCCAGCATTTTTATTCATCAATTAGAAAATTTTCAAATTTCAAGTAATCAAGTAATTCTATTGAGAAAATATTACTTGTTTTTCAGCGCATATGCTTTACGCTTTTTTCTTTTTGAAAAGCTCGAAATAAAGTTGTTTTCAAGTGATGAAATGCTCTGTGCAATTTTACAATTGAATTTGTTGTTTTCAAGCAGATCATCGTCGATGCAATTTTGCGAGCGGTGTAAATTATACTTTACACGCTCATTTTCACAGTGATTATCAATTTACTTGTTAATATTAGCAGTGCATTACTGATATTCGGCAGCACCAACATGTTGATGGAACTAAAATATTTATAGAACAGAATTGAGAATAAAAAATGTTGGGCATTAATTTTTTTTAAAATACTTTTATTCGTCATTTCATTGACGTAATTATAATTTATTATTGATGGAAAACTAAGTGCATAGTTTTTATTAAACATATTTTTTTACTAAATATTGATGTTAAATGTGATTGTTAGATGTTGATGTGTTAAATCTAGTAAATAAATACAAGCAAGGCTATTTTATTTTATTCAACATGATGATGAGTTGATGGAGAAAATTTATGTTTAACAATCATAACATTTTACTGTTTACGTGAAGTTATCTCAATATCAATCATGCAATCAAACTACAACTGAAAAGCCAAGCACATTTCTCATCAAATTTCTTTTTTGCTAAATATTTACTTGGTAACCATTAATGTGGATTATTCCAGTTTATACTTTTTGATACTACTTTGTTACTGGCAATATTTTGTAAAAGATTTCCGAACATCATTACCACTACGCTGGCATATGAGCGCAACGTTGTCACCCGCGCCAACTGTAATGCAAAATTACTTAAACTGTTATTGCTTATATATATTTCTTCTATTTATGAATATTCACTGTTCATTATTTGAACAAATAATTATTTCATGTTTTTGTATGTTTTAAATACCGCAAGTTTTCACTTCAGTCAAATATGCCACAGACACGTTATGCTAAGATGAACTAGTTTACATCATTCTAATTGATAAAGTTGAAAAACTTTTTTTATTAACTAATTTACAGATGTTCAAATTCTCAAACTAATTTTACTTTCATTTATATGTCAAATTTATTAATTTATTGAAATACTTTCCTTAAATTTACTTTACTAAATGCAATATTCTTTCTAATCATTAATATATTTTTTTCTACCATGCTTTATATTAGTACACTGCAAAATTGATCATCCAAAAAGATTCAACGCTTTTTTGTTAAGTCGTTTTGCAGTTATTAATATGGGTTATTTTGCTTCGTACTTTTAGTGTAATTAAATTTTATTTTGCTTAAATAAGGTAAAATGCAATTTTTATTTATTCCAATAATCGATATTAATGTAATAAACTGCTGGCAATGTTCATCAGTTGGTTACCATTCCTCAGTGCGTCCTAAAACCACTGTCATACGTTATTATATAAAATATATAAGTGTAAAATAATATGTGTTGTTTTTAATAATCTTATATGAATAAATTTAACAGAAATAATGTATTTAAGCATTATTTGTAGTTGTTGAATTTTCTTATTAATTAAACTTGCATTCGTTTTATTTGATACTGTACGTAACAGAACCAACTGTTGAGTTAAAATCAGTTTTTTGAATAATTGTATGTACTATAAGTGGAACGTATGGTTTGATTCCACTTTTACATTTGATTGATTTTTTTGGTCAAAATATTTAGTATTTAAGCTGCTTTCTGATGCGATGGGAAAAGTGTTATCATCGGCTTATCGCAGCGCGTTGAATATTGGAGTCAATAGACGGGCGGAGTTGCTGATTAATAGAATGAAAAATGGCGATTGTCCACCAGTAACCGCTCCGAGATATCCTTCGGACGAAAAGCGCATCCAGCAGCTAAATGAGAAGTATCCAGAAATGGCAAGTATGATCCATTCGAAGAATGCTCAGTTGGATGAAAATTTGAAAAAATTGTCCGTTACTCGCTCTGTTTCGTTTGTCGAATGTTCCCAATCGAATAGCAATAGAATGTTGCCCAGAAAGACAAGATTTTCAGAGAAGCAGCTGAAATTTGGAATTGTTGAACCTTCTCCTGAGAAAGTTCCACAAGGTAAAATTCAGTTGAGTAGACTTTTGGAACTGATGGGCGAAGTTCGAAATTCCGGGGCCGATGTTCAACTGTTAGCTGAACAGTATGGTTTGCGGGAATTTGATTTGAAGCTGACGATAAAATATTTTGGAGCATTTCAAGAAGGAACTGATGAGATTTATTTGCCACCTTTGAAATTGGATGAATTGGATTCATTTGGAGAAAAGGTGGAAACGGTTGACGAATACGAAGCGAAACTTTTCCACATACGAGCTCAAGTTGAAAAGAATCGGGCCATCGTTGATCAGTATCCGGATGAAAATTCGAATAAGCAGCGCTTGGACAGAAAAGTTCATTGATTCAAAGTTGTACTATACTTTGTTTTATTAAACGATTTTGAAAAATTGCTTATTTGTTTTTTATCTGCCGAATACGATGTTATTTTTGTTTTTGTTTTTACTTTTTGTGTTATTTTAATAGAATTGGTATATTTTTTGTTTGTATTTTCTCATTTAAGCATGTTTCAGCATGTTCAAAAGTGTAGCTTGCGCTGTATCCGGTGGTATAGACAGTGCTGTGACAGCTTATCTTTTGAAAGCGAGAGGTTTTGATGTGATTGGTGTTTTTATGAAAAACTGGGATTTAAATGATGAATTTGGCTATTGTTGTTCTGACAAAGATCTTCTTGATGCCGACAAAGTTTGCCAACATTTGAAGATTCCGTTTCACGAAGTTCAGTTCATCAACGAGTACTGGGACGAAGTTTTCACGTAATTCGTATTGTATTCAATTGTGTGATTGTTAATTTTTTTTTCCACGATTCCTTTTTCAGCAACATGCTTAACGGTTACGTTGCAGGAAAGACCCCGAATCCGGATATTTTGTGCAATCGTTTAATTAAATTCGATCAGTTTTTTTCATACTGTATGCAAAAACTGAAAGTCGACGCAGTGGCAACTGGGCATTACGCACGTTCTAGCTTTGGACAATTTTTGGAAAACTTTTCACCTGAGAAGAGTATGTGAACATCATTTTTTTTGTATACATTTTAATAATATGTTTTACTTTTTAATATCTAAATTTTCGAAATCGCTTGACTTTGAAAAATCGACATTGACATTGAAGTAATCGAATGACACGCGTAAATAAATATTTATAAGATTGCACATAAATGAGAAGATTCAGTTGTGTTCATTTGAAAATTTTTTTTTATTTGCAAAATGATTTTATTCATGAAAAATCAAATGTTTAATCAATTTATTGAACTTTTAAGTTAATTAATCAAATAATACAACGCTTTCTGTTTATCAGTATATGCAATTGTTTATGTTATGAAAAGTTGTTTTTTCACCTTAAACTAATGTTTAAAGTGATGTTTGTTTTGTAATTTTGAGATGCTAAACTTTTACGACCAACCGATAAGCTGAAAGATCAGACTTATTTTTTATGCCAAATTCCTCAAGCATCTCTTCGTCGGACAATGTTTCCACTGGCAAATTGGTTAAAGAAGGATGTACGCGTGATGGCGGAACGAACTGGCATGGGATGGCTAAATGCAAAAAAAGAAAGCTATGGAATATGCATGATTGGAAAGAGAAACTTCAAGAATTTTATTAGTGAAGTAATGCATTGTTTATTTTTACTATTCACCAAATAAGTTTTATTTATTTTTTTTTTCCAAATTTCTATTCAAGTATGTCGTGTCGAAAAAGGGATGTTTTGTGGATGTTGATTCGCAGAAGAAATTAGGAGAACATGAAGGTGAGAACGTTGTATTTTTGCAAAAATAAATGAAAAATTTCATTAATTTCCAACTTACGAAAGCTTCATAATATATTTTCTTTGTGCGTTAATGCGAACAGATTGTTAATGCATTACTAGATCATTTGTATTAAATGTAAAATCATGTTGTCGTCAGACTTTTTAATTTAAAAGCTTGTGTTTCTAAAACTGGCATCACTTGTGTGATCTAGTAGTTATTTATTATTGACATTTTTATTTTTCATTTGGCATTTTATTTTCAATTTAAACAGTGATTTTCAGGCACATTTTTTGCTTTAATGTAATTTATTCAGTTGAATGCTTTATTTTTGACATAAAAATAAAATGACTTGTTTTTTACACATCCAGGAATTCATTTATTCACACGTGGTCAACGTGTCAAAATTCCCGGTGGCAAATGTCCATATTATGTGTCGAAGATAGATCCCGTTGATTCGACAATTTACGTTGTGAGTGGGTTTGCATTGTAGCTAAAAAGATACCGGTGTGCAAAATGCTTCTTCTAGTGTTGTTACAATTGTCATCCGTCACTGTATACGAGTTCGGTGCAAACGTTGCAACCGTATTGGATTGAAGGACAAGAGCCTCAAATTTTGAAAAAGAGCAAAAATTTGAGATGCGATTTCAAATATCAGCACGTATTGCGATCAACGTCGTGCATTGTTAAAAAATTGCCGTCACAATTAGGCTTGCAAGTAGAATTGAAGCATCCAGTGAGAGCGATATCCGCAGGACAGTATGCGATTTTTTACAACGATCAAGACGAATGTTTGGGTGGGGCCGAAATTGCTGGAACAAATCCATCCTGGCCAGAGTTGTGTGGAAATTTATTAATGAAAACAGAAGAGACGCAACATTTTTTCTAGACAGAATTTTTCATGATAATTTGAAATGATTATTAAAATAAATGGAAATTATTTCATGGAAGAAGTTGTTCTTCCAAGTGGCAATTTATTTGAATTATTTAATTCTCTATCAGGTATTGCTTTTTTAATAAAATTGCAAGGGTTCTATTATTTGTTGCGAGTGGTTTGCTCGGTTTGGGCCGAAGCTTCGTACTTTGATTGCATCATTGATATCAGATTAATCGTTGCTTATTTGCTTGAAAGTTTGTTAGCAATGAATTTTTGAAGAAGCGTCAAGAGTGTAGCTGTTTAAGTCGATAAGTGTATCAGCACAGGTTTTGCATGTGAAGATAACTGGCAATTTTGAAGGCATTCCTTCTTCTCGTAGAGACGACTGCATTTTGTCACTTCCACCTTCGCCGGTTACACATCCACTATTCAATAGCTGTGGCTTTTGAGCATGTGACGTTTTCAATTTTTTAACATGGAAATCATTTATGTATTTTTGTTTGCATATAATATTTATTGAAGATGAATAGTTTTTTTTTGAGAATTTTTTCTTTTTCTTTTCAACTTCATTGCTTTTGGGTAATTTGAGAATTTGTGAATATTCATTTTGATATTCTTTGTTCAACGTTGAATTATATTTTTACAACTGTATTGATGTATTAATATTATAATTTGATGTGATTGAAGAAAGCCTACATTTTTAGATTGACTTTTTTGAAGTTATACCAGCATTGTTGAGATTGCATTAGCGGTTAGTTTTATGGATGTCTTTATTGTAAATGTCTCAATGTTGGAAGAAGCTAAAGCACTGAAAAGCATGATTGAAAATCAAGTGAATTCAATACCATATTTTGCAGTTGGAATTGGTTTTATAACACTGTTGCTAAACATCGGTGGATATGTGGCAATGAGCATGGAGAAGACTGTTCGAAAGGAGAAAAAATATTTTCTTATTCGTTTGATGAATCTCAGTTACAGTGTTTTTGGTTTTGGATTGATAATGTACGGTTTTTTTCTGATATACGTACGCGTTGTTCAAAAATTGCCCTTCATCACCCAGCAGAGGTGCTTTCTTATAAATATACTTTTGGATTTTTCTTTGCATTTAGTAACCGACGTGAATTTGTTCACCGCAGTGGACCGTTGTTTGGCCGTTGCCGTTCCTAAATTCTACATTCACGTATTCAAGCCGAAATTGATCAACCTCATAACTGTACTGATTGTTATTCATACAGGTGTTTTAACTATTGTTGGCTATTTCTACGCCTCTGATGATTTGCAATTATTCTGCTCGTTCAGCACGAGAACGTCTCGTTCTTACTCTTCCAAAGTACGGATACAAACGAATATATTGCTTTTCTTAACAGTTTTACTTTATATATTTCTCATAATTCTCATACATCGAAAAGTTCAACTGCTGAAACGTAATGGTACAAACGTATCCAAAGCCAGGAAGGAGATGAATGTTCGATTGTTGATAACGTTGTTCATGAGCATTGCTACATATTCGGTGACAATTATTGTCGGCAGTATTATTATCAGTTTATCTTTGGAAGAGCCGAATTTGATTGACTCCATGCTGCTAAGTCGCTACTCGTTGATCGCATATTTTTGTGGTATATTTCATTTTTTGTTGATCACGATCAGCATGGGCGAATTTCGTAAACTGCTACGACGAACATATTTACGATTTGCAATTTCCAGGGTATCAAGAGTTGGTGCGGCTTTGTCTGTTCAAGTGCAAAAGCCAGTCAAATCTGTAGCTGAAATGGTTGAATTGAGACGACAATAAAAATATTCTATTCATTCATGTGCAGTTGTTTCAAAATGCCTTACAATTTTAAATTCATTAAGTCAATTATTGCATCAAGTTGCGGTTGTTGCATTGTGTCGTGGATGAATGGGAAAATCACATTTCCGCTTGTGCAAATTGCTTTGCAGCTTTGCCGAGCAAAGGCCAGGGAATAGTGTTGTGAAAGCAATTTTCCATTTGCAATTTGCATAGTTATTGAATGGAATATTAATTCCAGTCAACAACAGTTTGTATTCATTGGCCAGAGAGTGTCAATAAAATCTTTCCATTAATAGGTAAGTAGATGCCTCTAAATTGCATTATTTGCTTCATTTGGTATTTTTATTCGCAATGATTTCAATTTCTGTCTGCCTGTTTACGAACACTTTTGCATGTTCAGCTTTATTGTTTGCTTTTTTCATCGATTTGATTTTATTATTATTGACAACAGATTTTTTTCGTTCAGTGTGACGTAATTTAATGAGTCACTTATAATTTATTATGGAATTCAGTGATCATAACTTGGTGCAACTATTGCAGGCCCGCTTTACAATTTGCGCAGGTTGCACCTTTTCTTGTTTATCTGATCGCAGTGTGTATGAAATATTTATTTTGGAACGAATCTGTGATAATTAAAATTAGCATATTCTTCTGGAGTATGCTTTATAAATTGAAATGTAGGTTACTTGATGATTTTTTGACGAATAAATTTGAATGCACAAATGAATTTTTAATATTGGTTATATTGCTTCAGTTCAGTGAAAGCAAAACAGTTGCAGTTTTTTCCATTTAGCTTTTTTTATTCTTTTATTATTAGTTCATGATGAATGTTGAATGAGACGAGAACGCTGCTACAAGAAATGTTTTTCTGTTTGTGCAAAATTATTGCTTGCCAACAATTAATAATAACGGATGAAGTAAGTGACCGTGAAAAGCATATTACAAAAATAATTTGAAGGTTCAAACAGTTTCATTATTGCTGCTTATGTATTCAAATTTTATTCATGCCTATTGATTGAATGATTGATGGACTGATTGATATGCATATGCTGACAATGTAACTGATGCATGAAGTTTGGCGGCCAGAGAGCGTTAATTGAAATGCGTAATGAAAATTTTTATTATATTCTTCATAAATGTGAATGCTGTCGGTGGAATTATATGCCCGTTTATTCAGGAAAAGGGAAATTTCTTTTAAATGCTCTCTGTCGTACTGTATAGTTGACCAACAGTGCTGCATACAGTGCACATTACAATTATTTTTGTTACGATAAAAGAAAGCATCGCAAAACGTGCAATTTATACGTCGCAATTGCAGCACAACCATCTCTGCACGAATCGTTTTACGAATGGTAAGTTTTATTTGTTTAATTTGTAAAACTATTCAGCGATAATCAGCATTAAAAAATTATGTACATCAAGTTGTGAAGTTGATTACATTAAGTTAAAAATCGATTTTCTACAGAAATGAATATGAAGAATGTTTTTAATTAAATAAAACTCCACTTTGCATGCATCATTGCATGTGGCAGAATTTGAGATTTGAATTTCATTTCAAAGTAGATGCTTTCAAAGTAATTATAAATTTGATTTATTTATTTTTTGTTGAATTATATATATATATTTATTTATTAGATCTTGCAGATTAAATTACTTTTATAAATGATAGCACAGCATATGTAGCAGATTTATTTCGATTGCTTGTTTCCATGCATATGCTTTTTAGTTGATACTTGATAAAATATATTTAATGAAGAATTTTAATAATAAGTTTTTGTTCTTTGCTTTAATTTTCTTTAAATTTTATATAAATGTGTATGACGTGTCCAACCCACACCATTCTTACATGACATTGTTCATTATTTCATTTCATCAAATTATAACGAAGTTGAATTACATTGTCATGCAGTGAGTTTAGCATTTTATGTTTGTTTTTCAGATGACGTATCCTTACTTTGCACATTTGCACAAACTTTTATCTGTAGATTTTGCTTTGGCAGATCATTCTATAAGAATAAATATGACACCAATTACAAATTGTTTAATTTTTGGGATAATAGTTTTTATAATATTATCATTTTATTACAATAGGCTGTTTTGATATTTTTTAATATCACTTCTTTTACTTGGCGACTTGTTTATTCATATTCATATTTTTATTTTATTAGTTATTTTATTCTAATTTGGTCAATACATTTAAATTGTTTTTTTTTTGCTTTTTTCTTGTCATTGCATGTTTACAAAGTTTTAAATATATTAATAATGAAATTGGCATTTGATTTGATATTTTCTTATTTTAATTTATTTAAAGAGAGAAAATTTTTTGACAGATGAATAATATTCAGCAATTTATTTCAAAGCTTGATGAAAAGAATTTTGCATACATTTCAAAATAATTACTTGAATTTTTCATTTTTCTGAATTCATTTTGTTAATAATAATAATCAATAAAATGATGGCATATTACATTGATGCTTTTGCTGATTTTAATTATTTTTTGTTTAATGATAAATTGTTGCTGGGAGACTGTGGAAACAAACTACAAACATTTGAAGAAGCGTTTTGGCATTTTTTAGCTTCTTCTGCCCAGTTAGTCATAGCAAACATGTAAAATTTAAAATTTGCGCGCTGTTAAGTGCAAATACAGCCTGTTATTTTATCGGCTCTTCTGCATAGTTTGCTATAACCATATCCGTCCATTTACTTAATAAATGCTAGCAAATAATTTTCACGGCTAAATGAAAATTAGCAAATGCCTTTTTAAAAGCAAAAGAAAAAAATTGAATGAGATTTTGAATTGAACAAAGCGTTCTGCCTATTCTGTAGTTTATGCTGGCTAACTTGAGAAAACTGTGCATCTGCCTGGGTACTGTCAAATTAATAGGTAAAAGTTTTTAATTTTTAGCATAATATTTTTTTAATTAAAAAATTAGATGTATCTGTACTTTTTTGAAAAACATTTTCAACAAGTCTATTTAAATTCTTATGAAAGGAACCATTCAAATTCAAATAAGGATTTTATGTTTTATAATGAATTTTGATCTGAACTGTAGCTTGGTAATGAATGATATTTAAATTTTTGAAATATTTGATTAGCTGTGCGCAATTTATTATACAAAAGAGAAATTGATTATTTATCTTGTAAAAAGGACATTTCAGCAAAATTTTTGTAACAGGAGGGATGTTGGAAAATTGAAATTTATTCGTTTAGATGTGAAAATGCAAAATGCTAATATATCATCAGATTATCTAGCTGAAGAGCTGCGAAACAAAATTTATGAAGAAGTCGCGTCCGTGCCACAGCTAGCAGTTGGCGTTGGTATAGTGACGCTACTGTTGAATAGTTGTGCATTTTTTGCAATGACACTGCAGAAAACTGTACGGAAGCAGAAAAAATTTGTTCTTGTTCGTTTGTTGTGTTTCAATTATATTCTTTATGGATTGGGAATTTTAATCTACGGATCCTCTGTGCTTTATCGACGCTATGTAACCGAAGTACCGTTTATCAGTCAAAGAGACTGTTTTTTGGAAAATCTTGTTTTTGATTTTGCTCTGCATTTATTGACAGATGTCAGTCTGTTTACAGCTGTAGACTGTTGTATGGCAGTTATGGTTCCAAAATTTTACATGCAAGTTTATAAACCGAAATTGTTGAACATTATTATAATTTTAATTTTAATTCACACGGCAATGCTTGAAGTACTCGGCTATGCGTTCACGACGATGCAGAAGCAATCATTTTGCGCGTATGTAAGCAGAACAAATCACACTTACTTGGTAATAGAGCAGATTCATGTGAATATTTTGCTGATTATTACAGTATTTGTTTACATTTTTCTCATGATATTTGTTCGCCGAAAAATTCGACTGCTCAAGCATCAAGGGGTGAACGTCTCACAGGCTAGAAAGGAGATGAACCTGAAATTGTTGATCACACTGTTCATGAGCATTTCTGCTTATACGGTGACAATCATTGTTGGTTGCATTGTAGTCAGTTTTGCATTGCAGTTGAATGATGCTGTCGAATCGATGCTAATGACGCGCTACGCTTTGATTGCTTATTTTGCCGGAATATTTCACTTCATTTTGCTATGCTTTCGGACCAGTGAATTCAGAAAGCTCATGCTAAACGTCTATTTACGACGTCATTTTACCATAAAAACTTTAAGCATCAGTACGCACACCAACAGGGTGACTGTAATCAATGGGACAAATCAACCAATGCAAGCTACGTGATATTGTTTTCTTGTGGTTACATTTTTGTTTGTTTTTTCATGCTTCTGCTCATTAATTGGTTGCCTAATTTTATTGCATTTCAAAATGTACACCATTTTTGAAATTTAAAACCAAATAAAGCAATAATTACTGTGAAATGAATTATTTACATTGCTCTGTTGGTAAAACATATTTAACTGCTAGAATTGATTTGTAAATATTGCATTTCAGTTGCAATATATATATATATATATATATATATAATATTTTGTGTGATATATTTATGTATTGCACTGCTCACCAAACCATCTGTTTGCATGTTGAACTTTATAGTCATAAATATTAATTAATAGATTAATTTTAGCAGTACTTTGTAATCTCAGTCGCTCTGATTTTGAAGCCATAGTAAACGTATGCTTCTTACCAGTTGACTGTGTGAATCACAACGCTGTAAACCTCCCAGTGAAAGATTTCATAAAATTTATTAGAAACCTTATTAACCTGAAATGCAGTAAAATATTTATAATAGTGCAACTTTGAACCAATTGAAAAAATCTATGATATCAAAGTGCTAGGTAGCATGTGGGTGGGTGGGTATCTTTCCATTTTAAGTTCACTTTTACTCATGATATTTGTGTATAGCCAGGAATACATTTGAAGATAAAATTTCCAATAGCAAGTCAATTCTCTGCAACAGTAAACCGCAAATATACTTTTGACTAAATCAAACTTATCTAAACTGTTAGATGAGTTGGATGAATTTTTCAACTTTACACCAAACTTCTTTGATTTGAAAACTTTGGATTCAAAAAGTCCATAAGTTAGTCTTACATTTTCAAGTATGACAGTTCATAAATGTGAAATGAAATTTATTTTAATTGAGTTTACAGGCATCTCATTGAGTTTCATAACAAATAAAAACCTACAAGTGGAAAAAATATTCCAACATTTTGAAGCGACTTTTTTAGAATGGTTACAAAAAAAATTTTCATGTATTGTAGACAGTGAAATGAATCTATGATAAATTAAACTTTATCTGAAAACTATGAAAGAATATATACGCTACTAAAAATGCAGTTTATTAGAAAAATAATACGATGATTTAAACATAATGCAATTTTAAAAAACATTTTCGATAGTTTAAAAAAGTAGCGTTATGTGGCAGTACATATTTTCAAACCTTCAGTTTTATACTCTATTTAAAGGAAGCAAAGTCATTGATGGAAATGAGCTTTCCATTTCTTCCATGGGGATGATGTAGCAAACTGAATCACCTGAATCAATTTCTCCGTCAAGCCCTAAATTAAATGACAAAAATTTGAATAATGATACAACGCAGACAGGGTTTTATTTCACCAGTAGCAATTTATAGTATAACGGAAAGTCAACAAAGCCGCTAGATAGGAAGAAATAGAACGATGAGGTTGAATATAAAAGTATGAAGCGAAATGAAGCGATTAGTGGGCGTCATTTGTATTCGTGATTATAATTTTCATTTGAGTGCGTGAAGTTGCTTTTTACAGTGTAAAAACTATCCTATTTGTCATGCAATTATTATTGCATATCTGAACTAACTAACTTGAATTTATTGTTCTGTGCATTTTGGTAAGAATTATTTTAAAACTTTATGAATATTATGTAAAATATGTTTGATCTTGAGAAAGATAACTTGGCTTTTGCACATGTTTGTCTAACAGTTACTGTAAGCCATTGGTAGTCTTTTTCCCAGCTGCTGTCGTTGACATTTGTCATTATGCATCCTTTCTCAGATTTGTTCTTGCAATGCCCAGAACACTTTAAATGAACCGCTTTTTCAATATCATAAAATGAGCATTGAGTGTTTAATCACCAAAAAAAGCTGACTTTTACAAACACGCTTATAAGAAATATGTGAAAAAAATTACTTGACATCCAGTACATCATCTTCTTCTAGATTTTTCTAGATCTTATTTCTGTCAAGAATTCAATATCTTGACAGCAATTTCTGACCAAAGGTCCTAAACGAGAACTTCAGGATGAGTGGAAAAAGGCACCTTCACTTTCAAACACATCTGCTCTAAACATCTTTCATTAATTAATACCAATTTTAAACATTCCAGTAACTTTTTGAGTAAATTTTTGGTTCTTAGTTTATTTATTGCTTTTTTGTTTGTGTTCACAAGCGACTGGCGTGGGTTTTAACAATGCGTATTAAAAATGAAAAAATTGTATCAGGAAATTTAGTCCGCTGCAAAAATAAGGTAGCGCTAATACGGATTAGGCAACGGTATTAACTCTGTCCATACAACGTTCCTTAGTACATTTTCTACCCATAACATTTTTTTGTTTTTTATCTAAATCTTTAGCTAGTACTTTTAAAAATATTTGATAAATGTAAAATACAATTTCAAGATTCTCTTCTTTTTCAACAACCATTTATTTATTTCCATGCATACAATTCTGAAAATGAAATGAAATTATAAAAAATTATTTTGAAAAATTGTTATTTTTCAAATTGAGATTATTGAATAAAAATGCTTAAATATACATTTTAAAATTCAAGCTTGATGGAAATCATAAACAAAACGCAACAACAACAGTTATCAAAGGGCAAAATTTCTTTCTAGGAAAGGAGATTACAACTAGCAAAGCAAAGACAGAAATTTCAATGCATATTCATTAAACACTTTTTACTTATTTACTCGATCAAGCACTTCAACTGAAATCTCCAAGTTGCGGTGTTTTTCCTTATCCATACTTGCCTTTTTCAATAATTTCCTTTTCACTTTGTAACATAACAGAGTGCAATTATAATAAAATTGATGTATTCAATAAAAAATTGTATAATAATTGTACAATAATAAATTGATGGTGATCAGTGTAAGCAGGTTGCTCTTACTTCGTTTAAGTTTCCCAAGTGCAAGATTAATAAAAAAGTCTACAAAAGAAATCATTCGATAGAGATTAGCTTCAACAAGTAGTCTGAGGTTCTTCGGTGTAAATTCATTTTACTGCATATTATCGAAAGCTGTTTATATACTTTGTTTAATTGAAAACTTTATGAGAAACTTGAAGTGCAATATGTGCAATAAGACAGACATATTTAATGATAATTTCATTTCTAATAATTTGAAAAATAACTAGAACATTTAGTTTTTTTTGGTCATCCAAAAATATTTCAACATAAATTGTAATTTCACTTGCACTGAAATGTGCTGTATTGATCTGATTTTTAATTTTTAAAAACCATTTGATGAATATTTATTTACCACTAATCAAACATGTTCATTTCCAGGACAGAGAAGTAACTTTATGCTAATTTGTTGGTGAACACTGCCCAGAGCAATCTACTAATTGCATTTTGTGCCATTCAAATCCGCAAGCGATTTCTTATATTAAGCTGTGCTTATAAGTGAGGAAACGATTATTATTATTATTATTATTATTATTATATAAGTATTCGCTAACGTTGAACGCTCAATCTCCACTGCTCTGGGTAAATGGTTGATCATTAGTGCCGCGCTTCTGCAAACACATTCTAAATGCTGGAATGAAAATATGATCCAACCACAAAAATCAGTTGGACAATGTTACGGCTCCAAGTTACTTCCATCTTTCATCATCAAAGTGTCAGCTGCCAGGTATGAGAGTTTTACATTTTCTTTGCTTTTACTTAAGTTTTTTTCTTCTGATCTTTCTTTCTTCACACATTCTACATTAAATGTAGACACTTTTTCCATCTATTCCAGCAGTTCCATTTTAACTTAATTGAAAGGGAACCTGTATCTGCGATGACAATCATCAAACAGATGACATTTTATTAGATACATTGCAAATCTTTATTAATAATATATATGCAACACGTTTCAAAAATACCTTTATTATTATAACTTTGGCATTCATATAAATGAAAAATAAGAAACTTCAAGAAATAGATTAAATACAGCACCTAATTGATAAACGTGATGCTTGAATGAAGGAAAGCGATTCACTTTCTAACAACCTTCACGTCCACCATCCTGATACGTTTCCTTACTTTCATACCACCTCCTTTTTTTCTTCCATCATGCTATGGCCCTCCTTTTCCTCCTTCCTGCCATTCCCCCTCATTCCTTTCCTTCTTCCTGGCATACCCCTATGGCATTCATATAAATAGAAAATAAGAAATTTAAAGAAAATCTGTAAAACAAATGTAAAATATATAAAGTATTTGTGTACACATGTAATCAAAAGGTTTTAATCATTGAACATTTTTCAAATCAAAGTGAAATCCAAAAGTAAGTTCCCTGTTGCGAACCCATTTTATTTAAAGTTGTCAATATTAATAGATTAAATACAGTACCTAATTGATAAACGTGAAGGTCGAATGAAGGAAAGCGATTCACTTTCTAACAACCTTCACGTCCACCATCCTGATACGTTTTCCTCCTTTCATACCACCTCCTTTTCTTCCTCCATCCTGCTATGGCCCTCCTTTTCCTCCTTCCTGCCATTTCCCCTCATTCCTTTCCTTATTTCTGACATACCCCTTTATTCCTGATATATGTTGTGTATGCTTTGCTCTGTTCAAAACTTTGAACTGAACAATTTGCGCACAGACATATTGACTTGGCATAAATCCTATGATTCCTCCAAACTGCTATCGGCTGGAGATACATATTCATCAATAAGGGAGATGTCCCCAACTTTTGTTTACTCTTTGGTCTTCTTTTATTCTTCTTGCGATGGCAGAGTACAGTAACTTTCTTTATTCATCGTTTTTACAAGTGCATACTCAGATGCTGCTCTGCTCCAGCGTTTTTCAGAATTTAGTTTTTTCCCTTGCAGCTCTCAGTCAAGCGTTGAAGACAGCGCCTCCCCTATCTCATTCAGATGCAGATTCATTTTGTCAATCTTAATAGTCAGTTTCCAAAAGCAAACATATAGGAATGCTAACAATTTCGGAAGTATTTAAATAGAATTTAAATAATGACCACAATATAAAAATCATCAAATTTCACAATTTCTCTGTAACTTCCAATTCATTTTATCAAAAAATAATGTTTCCTATATATACAGCTTTTATTTAATCTTACAAAATGACAGCGATGAACAGGCTGCAAGGTTCATTGGTTTTCTTTTTATGGATATTCCTCTGTATAGATGAATGATTATAAATCATTAACTGTTTTTGTAATTGTATAGTTTGAATCATCTAATCTTTTTTCATTTCTACATGTGCATTGCATGTAATTAATTGTAATTGTCATCTGCTGTTGCAGCAGTTTATTCTCTGAAACTGGATATGAATATTATTGTTCATTGAAACTGCTTGTTTCTAATTCGAAACAACATCACCGTTTTCGTATCAATTGTCATCATGAACTTGTATTAAAGCTATTTAGTTTTCTATAAATTTGAATGATGAATTTTCAGTAGAAGACATTTTCTAAATTATCCATCTAATTTTGATTATAAGAAAAATATTAGTAAAATATAAATTATTGTATCATCTTCTACTTTCAAGCAGCTAAATTCAATCAACGCAACAGTAGCATTTCTGGATATTTTTAGTAATTTGCAATGCTTTCGGTTAATAAATTTTCACTTCATTCAATTTTAGTAAAATTAATCTGCATAATAATGCTATTTCGCATAAGAATATGCACTGTGTAAATAAAAACGTAATAAATTTTATCGTTTTATTTAGTAAGTTTGTTCCTATTATTCATTCCACTGCGTTATTACTGATGAAAAATAAGGCTATTCTTCCGGAGGCAAAGTACGTATTCATTTGCATAGTTTACTTAGGCGCTTAATCTGAGCACTTCGTTTACATTTAGCTCTTCAGTTCATTGCTATCCATCAGTCAAGCATGTAGGTGGTCAGCTATGATTCTGCTCTTCAACATTATCCATGAATGACCGGTAAGTTAGATTTGATATTGTGGTGGTTGTATGCTATGCATGTCATGTTTGCATTACCTTACTAATATGGTGAATGGAAACTGACGGGTCTGTTTTTCTGTTCGTATTATTATTTCTAACTTTCAGATACATCAAATGCTGAAAGAGAATCAGTAGGTGTTAGTGTTTTTTATTTTAAGATGACTGCTCTAATGTAATTTAATTTCAGAATTTTAATGTTATGTAAATCAATCAATTTGAAACAACAGATCATGAAAAGTAATTGAATATGGTAATTGGGCATCATAATTTTGCACTGTTTTTTTATTCGAAGTCTTGTTAATTTTTGTGAAATTTAGAGGGAAGCT
>JYDV01000067.1:0-176417 GCA_001447645.1 Trichinella pseudospiralis
GGGACAAATTTAGAAGCCATTTATTCCATGAGTACCACTTACTTTGACTCGACATTTTCCAGAACCCTTTATTCTATTCCTATTTAACGATTTATAACAAAAAATGCAAAAAAATTGAAAAAAAGTTTTTCCGGTAAAACGGCAAAACAGCCAAGTCTATAGTTCATGAAATTTCGAAAATATCGAAAATTTTATTTTTTTACAAAAATGGTTGGGAAAGATCAGAAAATTTTTTAGAATTACAACTAACCTGGTCTGCCGTTGCAATACAACGTATTATTGCCGAAATTATGCGAATTTTTTCAGACCTGTTGTTATGATTATTACTCAATTCCTGTTGTTAGTTTAAAGTATAAGCATGCACTAATGAAATATCAGATTCAAGGGAGTGTAGTTCACGTGGTGGCTGCAATCAACCAGCCGTGATTATCTGGCTGTGGCATACGTTCAACTTTAGATGGATGCACTTTCTCAGTGCACTACGTAGGTGTACTAATTTATGGAAGGGGGATCGCGGATGTGGTATCCAGAATCCTGTATCCAGAAACTTTTGTACATGTATTATGTAATTATTTTGTACAGTTTTTGCAGGATATTCTGATGGAGAACAACGTAGTGCTGTTTTTTGATTTAAATAAAATTGCAGTCTGAATTTCGTTCGATTTATCCAAACTGCAACTGCACTGCATGCCTGCAACTGAACTTGTCTATTACGTTATGTATATGCATGGAAAAACCGATGGAAAAATGCCGCGGCGAAGTTGATCCATTTCAAATTGCAGGACATATAATTCATGTTACGAAGTATCAAAATACTTTTCAGGAGACAGCTCTTTTTTTGTTCTTTTCCGTATCATGATCGTATTCAACAAAAAGCCACTTTTCTTCCCTGAGCGTAAATTAAAATAAATTGACAAAAATTATTTACTCATTTATACAAAGCTGAACAAACAACGAAACGGGATTCGTAAGTTTATGAATAAAAAAGGAAATCGGTTTAAGTCAGAAACAGCACAATGTATTTTCAGGAGCAAAAAATCTGTATGTAGAAAAACAAACAAATGAACAAAAATAGGTAGATTCAAAAATATGTGAAAATGAAGTATTGAAAAGCTATGACATGACGCTGATAATGACCGTTTTTGGTGATGAATGTGTACATGATGTGTATTTGAAAGAAGAAGAGCACGAATGTGACATCGCATTAATGGGCAAAACATTAAGAGATCTCCTCTACTTTTTGCGAGAGCAAAACAAAATAAGTTAGATATTAGGTGCATGTATAGAATGCGATGAATTTGCTTTCCAATGATCAAAACGTAAGTGCCACAAAATAAAGCAAAATAACACTTTTCACCGATCTGAGAATGAAGACAACCGATCGTATTATTGTTTTGCAATAGTTGTTCTCTGAAGTCCATTTCTAAAACGTGAAAAAACAGCTGTTTTTATAATGGAAACTTTCGTTGTACATCTAAAACAGACATTATTCATAATGGTGTTAAAATAAGTGATCAAAATATCAATAAAAAATAAACCCAAAGCAAACTTCAAACAGCAGCATCGTTTGCACATTCTGGCTCTTCACAACTGCCACCAGTTTCTCGAAGCAGTGAAATGTTTTTGCGTTGCTTGTAAGCGCCATTGCGCTTTATATGCTTCAACAATGACTTGCCTTGTTGAAATTTCAAACTTGTCAGTCTAGCTTCTGTGCTTTTAGTTATCGCCGGTGCACGGTATTTTTTCGCCAACCACACAACAAGCAAAACGATCAGCAACACGACGGCTAAAATTCCGATGATACACAAGGCGACCACAAGACTTGCCTGCTGCACATCTGTCGAATTGTCTAAACGGTTGACAGATTCCCACTCATTGTAAATAAGTCATCGACTTGAAAATAATTTTTTTCAAAAAATATACAAACCATTCAATTTTGGATAATTTGGTACCACTTTCCAGTTGGTCATTTCGTTACATACGGGACAGCATTGTCCTTCTTTATAAATGGGATCGACACATTTGCGACATTCCATTTGAGAGCAGAAAAGTTCACCTCCGTATTGGCAAGTACAATTACGACAAATATTATCTCGCCACATTTCGCCAATATTGTATGACACTCCATTTAAGTGACAAACACCCGTATCCATTTTTTCTAAAATTGTCTTCAAACTATAACATTCTGGCAAAAAAGAAGTTTATACTATGTTAATTTACCTATACAAATCGGGCAGCAGGAGTCTTTCAGATGCAATGAGCGACTGTCGCAAGTGACACTTGCACAGCTCTGATAATAACACCGTACCTGACTATTGCGGCAAACGCACGACACACAAGGACCTTCTTTCCATACAGAACCTTCCACATGAGCCACGCCGGCTTCAGTTGAACAAAAACTGCTGATGTTAGCCGGAGGAGTAAATTCACCGAAACCTGAAAATTATCTCTTTTTCAAACAACAGAAGAAAAAAGATTTTAAAAAATGCAGACAATTTTCTCCTACCGACATCTTTGCATACTGGACAGCAAGTATCATCGGTAATAGTCGGCTTGGCACACGGAGCAGGCGGACATTCCTTCCTGTGACAAAGCACGTGACCAACATGACAAGTACAAATTGTACATTTGTCAAGGTTCCAAAATTCACCCTCAACGTAGTTTCGATTGCCACCAGGTGCATGGCAAGTCAATCGATGCAATCGACGATCCAAAGCTGCATCTAAAGAGCAACAACAACAACAACAACAACATTAAAAATAACATCTGCTTCAAAATTTCATTTCAGTGCTTGAAACCTCAAAAAATAAGCACAAGACTACCTGGACAACGAGGACAACATTCACCGTCGATGAAAGTCGGTTCAGTGCAGTTCAAATGTGGACAAGCAAGAAGTGAGCAAAACTCTCGACCATGATCACAATAACAATGACGACAGTCATCGAACCACCATTCACCGTGATCACGATATCCTGCCAGTGAACTGCATCCAATCCATTCAGATGTAATGTTTTGTGTTGGAAGAATAGATGAGTCGTCAGATTCAATCCATATACCTGTAAAAATACCTGCAGAAGATTAATAAGATAATAAAACAATAAAAGCAATAAAGAAAATACTAACCCCTACATCTACATATCTGACATCCATGCAAATTCTTCTCATAGCCATACAAGCAATGCTTGTTGCAGTTGTAAATGCGAGGACAGGCGTTACACTTACACAATGGGCAGCCGTTGGCATCGTGCTCAAAACCATGTGCACAACGCTTTGTACATGAATGCAAGTTCCAGAATTGACAGCCAGATTTTGATCCTGGCTCAAAAGGCAAAACTTCTACTTGTCCTGCTGTTTTTTGATCAGTTATTTTTTCAGATATAAAATTTCCGTGGTATTCATCTTCGGCACCTAGATTTCAAACATTTCAGGCTTTCTGAATGGACTGAATTAATTTATACATGCTCATCAACATTATTTTCTTGTTTAATAAGTAATAAGATACTCAAATTTGCTCCAATCAAACAAACTCAATCACTGACCTTTGAAGCACTTGTCAATAATAAAAACATTAAAACTTATGTGCAAGCACAGTTTTTGAAAACGCCAATATTGAATACCACTGAGATGTTGTAAGTTTTGCTGACATTCACAAAGAAAGCATCCATCCAAACCACGCTTCAGACCATATTCACATCGCAGCGTGCAGAGCTCAATACTTGGACACGTTAATGGTAAATTTATTAGCAACGATTCTGGAAAAAAAGAATACATGGAAAGTACGACAATTTTCAGTTTAAAATTCAAACGTACTTTCACAAACAGGACAACACTGTCCGCTCATATAAAGCGGATTGTCGCATTCAACACTGCACAACTGCCTTTGACAAATTACTTGACCATCCTCTGAACATTGACAAGTAGTGCAGTCGTCTTTTTTCCACTGTTCAGTAATATTACGGCTCTCGCCATTTTCTGTCTCGCAGCCTAAAAGAAAAAGAAATTTATCAATCAAAGCTCAAAGTAAAGTAAAATAAACAAATAAATAAACAATAATTACCAGAACAAATGGGACAGCATTCACCTTCCGGTACTTGGATTCTTCGACAGCTGGGCGGCGGTGGATGACAAAGCAATGATCGACAGAATATTATTCCATCTTTACATTCGCATTCTGTGCAAGGCTTTGGATGCCACGTGTCGCCGTTGTTGAACACAGTCTTCTCAACTTCGCAAATCATTGACGTCTCATTTACCGCAGGTTCCACTAAAACGAGTAGCTATGCAATTTTAAATGGGCAAAATTCTGACTTGCATCAACTGACCGGATATGCATTGAAATTGATCGCAACAGCTCCCTGGAATACCGTTTCCTTTTTTCAGCACCACCAAGTGATGATTTAGAGGACAAACTGCTGGTGGGCAGACTCCAGCCAAACAACGACATTCTTCTACCACAGGACAACAACCCTTTTCCGCTATCACTTGTGGTGGTCGATAGCTATCCTCCGGACATTTTTCCACTTTTGTTGGAGGACAGCGGACGTGATTGCAACCAAATTCTGCAAATTCAATGATAAAAGTAATAATTTTTCACAGATGAAAATAAGAATGAAATAACAGAACGTGAAATGAATACAAACTTATATACATATACTTATACATACATGCATACATACTTATATATATATATATATATATATATATATATATATATATATATATATAACGACCGGATTACTTTTGCATAGCATTGAAAAATGATAAATGACTACAGCACACACTATCGCATGCTAATTCACATCATCGACAGAAATGCTCAATCAAATCTTAGAGGGGGGTTGAGTCTGCACCTCCTTCCCATGCCATATTCGCCTGTCCTTGGCCCCTTTTCTGCCCAGTCGCTTAAACAGCCGGCACAGCCAACTGAGACAAAACAGTGCAACACTGATGAAGAAAAATCCCAAAAAAAGAAATCCCTTTGATTTTAGTCTCAGATTTTAATTTAGGAATTTACAAAATTTTATTTGCAAGCAGTTTTGTAATGTATTACAACATTTATACTGATGAACATTTTTTCCTTCAGCAAATGCAAGCATTGAAAAAACTGAACTCATCTTTAAGTGTCATTTTACAATTAAAATTTATCTGACCACGGACCAGTAATTGACTGGGTAAAAAATAAAAGAAATTCGAAAATAATCGCATAAAAATGAAGCAGTAGCCAAATATGACCCCTGTTCAAGTTTGCAACAACAAAAAATAGCAAAATAAATCCTATATAACATCTGCTCTTACTTTTTGGAAAACACTCAAATATGTCACAGCAACGGCCAGGGGTATCCGTGCCTTTAAAAACTTGCACCAATTCTAATTCAGGTGGACACAACTTGATATGCTTCAAACAAGCCTGAAAAGCAAAAAAAAAGCTCAAAAAGAAAAGAAAACAAAAATAAAAACCCCACTTCTTGGTTGCAGTGGCATGTGTCCGGTGACGGGCAACAATTCGGTGGTTCAGGAGCAGGGGCTGGGACTAGAATCGAATCCTCCGGACACTTCGGCTGGAAAACAACACCACACTTGGCTTTCAAACAAAGCTCTTTCCACATAGCTGAATAAAAGAGAAACAATTTTCAGTACATAAATTTCGTTAAATCATAAATCACAATCAATAAAAAGCAACGTCAAAGGTGAAATCGTAGACAAAATCGAAAAGAATATGAAACAGGCTCATTCAATTAACTCTCAACCAATCAACCCACACAAATCATGCTTGATGATTATCAAGTGATATACCCTACTCCCAGTTACCACTTTTGATCAACTGACACTTGCTTCAATGGTATAAAAAAATTATTAATAATTAAATAGTTACTATTTTACAAATGCTGTGCAGCAGCAGCAGCAGCAGCAGCAGCAGCAGTAGGCTGTTACATGACAAAACTAATACAACAAAACAGTGAACAGTGAAGTGTCTCTCCCCAGCATGGGTCAGCTAATAAACCCAAAACGTCATCGAGGACTAGTCCATAAAAGATTTTATAGCATCGCATCAAACGACTGGAAAAATTTGCAAAAATTGAAAGCAGCCGGTAAACTAGTCCCACGATGAGGGGCGCAATCGATTTCTCATTTAAGGATCACAGCGGGTCTTGCAAAGGCAGAAACATCGAGACATTTTCAAATGAGAACACACAAAACAAAGCCATTAGTATGAATACCCAAAATAATAAACTTTATTAGTAAAATTACTAATTTTAATACTTTGTTCTCAAAAAATAAACTATGCTCCATGTAACTACATCATTCTCTGAAAATGAGAATCAGGTGATTACATTTTAAAAAATTGCTCATTTAGCCAAACAGCATTTTTTCGTTCCAGAGCAAACATGAACTGGTAATTGAAGATGCACTTGCATAAAAACAACGGTTACTCTTACAAAGTTAAAAGTCATAAAACAATTCAACATAAATAAAATTTGAAAAAAAGAATTTTCATGCATATTTGCAATCACCAACAATTACATCTGAACTTGCTACCCAACTGATGTGCATTGCCTACAGTTGAAAGACGGACAACTCTTGGCAAGCAAAAGCAAAAGATTGCATGAAGTGTGCAATAATTAATCAATCATTACGGCGTTTGCGCTGCTTCAAATGAATTATATATATATACGAATATATAATCGAATATATATACGAATATATATATATATATATATATATATATATATATATATATGCCGTATATATATACTATAAAAAACTATATCAAAATAAAAAAAACACTATGGCTATAAAATGCAGTTGCCTGTAAACTAGTCGTCATTTTAGGGGTAATACGTATGACAATCAACGAAGATTGTTCCACAATATGAGCCCACAAGGCGGTCATGATTTTTCGCCAATTCTGCATAATATGAGCATGAACGGCAGTCATTAAAAACAAATATATACAACTCTCTATATACAGCTAAATGACAATTGTCTGAGGTCAAATGATGAAATAGAAAAAGAGATAAAAAAACAAGATAAGGAGTTTTAAAACTGTAAATTATTTTCAGAAAATCATTGCAGTAAAATAATAACCGTTCAGTTAAACAACAGCGCGACATGCTTAATCTGAATGAAATGCAAGCAAACGAGGTGATGAGATCGATCAATTGGAAAACAGTTTCTATATAATATGCACATACTATGCAATCATAGATGAGCGTTTGCAGATAGTGACAAATTTTGCAGCCACCAATTGCTAAAACGAAGAAGTGTGACATTATTAGCCCGCCTATTCACTGCAAACGGAAAAGCGGCTAAAAGAAACGATGATGACCTCAGCGCTGATCAATGTTAAAATATCCGTCATGAAACAACATGGACAAATCATGGTTGCTTGATGCAGTAGAAATGTATTATTAGTCATTTAAAGATGACATTGCGCGATTGAAAACAACATGAAAAAAAATTAATCAATTCAAGTGTCCATGCACCGCAAATTGCACTGAGAACTTGTATTTGCTTTCCTGAAGCAAGCGTGCAAACAAGAACGCTTTTTTCTTTGTTCCATTTAATGGCTGAAAAGCGTAAAGGTAATAAACACTCTTGCTGCCTGTACGCTGTGGCCTATTGATCCTCACAAAGAATGAGAAAAAAGCTGAACCCAACACTATTTTATTGATCGCCAACTATTAGAAATCCACGTTATCCCACACGACTGTCATCTCAATTTCTCACATTCTAATTTTTACTTTTAATAAAGTACACATGCCCATTAAAGTCAACTGTCAACACTAAAAATATTCAGCAAACATCCAAGCAAACCAAATTTTGAACCAATATAAATATTATACTGGAAAACATTTGCTAAAATAATATGAGATGGAACGATTTGACGCCACCAAATGAAATAATATACGTTGACACTGCACAACTTCTTACTTACTGTTCATTCATTTTGAGCAAAAGTTAGTCAAAAACTTTCCTTAAAATCGATAAATTTCAACTTTTTATTTACTAATTCCTAGAACAGAGCCACTTCAACTACTCATATTTTCCTCGTTGTGTATGTAAACAATTCTGATGAAAACTGAATAAGTGAATTAACATTTAACCGTAAGCTGAACTGACCGATACTAATGGTTACTACATTTTTACATAATGAGCAAACTGCATATCAAATTTATCCAATTCTTCATCTTCTACACAAGTTTGCAATTTTGAAAACAGAAAATACAAAATGTCCAAATTGCAAATGCAAAATTACCAAACAAACAAGTAAACAACTGATGAAAATAATCAACTAAATCTAGGCATTACGAGTTCACATGCATACTACTTATTGTTGAACAAATTGCTAATGTGAGAATGGGGAAAGTTGGACAAAACCTCTGCAAACTCATACACAATCATAATATAACCTCTCGAAGCAAAAAAAATTAACAAAAATAATAGCACAATGAAATTTCAATTTTACAATACAAAAAGTAACGAATAACGAATTAGTCACTACTGTTAGTGATGCTTTATCTTTGGAGTGCCGTTTCATTCGTCTGAAAAAAAAACACCGAAAAACTGACCAATCACTGCAGTGTCACTGACAGTACTGTGCAAACAGCACGCTGCAAAACTTGTTTTTTGTTTTAATTTTTGTCAAACGCATTTTAATAAATTATCTACCGTGTTGAGAAGGTTTCAATTGCAGCAGAAAAAGCACAGCTTTATAATGAATGATGCAACCAGCAATATTTGCATAATGCAAGAAAAAAACAATTCATTTGTAGACATTAATTGTACAGCTTATTTTGAACAAGTTACTGGAAAAGCAACAACTGAAAACGAAATAAAAAACATATGCCAGGAAATTACTGTTTGTTACCATCTTTACTGCTGAAAATGGTAGAAAATAAAATATTATAGGCAGACTTCAGTACCAACAAGGATCAGAATTGCCTGCCGTTAAAAAATGTGGCGTCTTAAGTAAGTTGAACAGATGGTCTGGTGATTTGTTTATTTTACAAATAAGCAGCTTAAAAGCGCTTTTGAAACAGTTTAATCTCAGCATATGTCAATTTCAACACTTGCAACTGTTGGTTGCACAGATATGCTGCAAATGAAATTAAACAAATGACAAACATCCAACTTAAAAAATCATCGTCTGCAATTCGTGTGCGATTAGATGGTACAATAAAACAACAACAAAATTTATAGAAATCACTGCTGAACAATGGAATGCTAAACACGCAACGTTATCAAACGACAGCTGTTTGCAAAATATCAAACTGTCTGCAAAATTGGTTGACGCCCACTTTGTGAGCTGTGGCCAAGGAGATAAGCCTTATCAAAAGTATTAACAAAAATATGCCAGTGAAGACTGTCTGCTGTGACAGCAACAGTGACGAGTAGAGAAAACAAAGAGAAAAAAGCAATAGCAGGCAGCAATAGCATATACCTCGTGGCTAAGACAAATTTGCCAGAAATAGCGTCCGTCAACGACGGCAAACAATCATTATCTGCTCATATGATAATATTCAACTTACTGCATGCAAGTGGCGCTGCTTTGCAGTCAGCCGACAATTGCAATTGCAAAAATTGCAATTACTAAAAGAATTGATAAGGCAAAATTGAATTAAAAAAAACAGATAAACGCAGAATGCAAATAAAATGAAAAAAAAATTGTTCCTTTTGCTTTTTTCACTAGCTCTACTGGACAGCCCACTGTGTACATGGAAATAATCAATCAGTACATGAAAAACCTGCTTCTGGAACTAGCACTAGCAGCGTGACAAGAACAAGAACAACAACAACAACAACAACAACAACAACAATCAGCTGCGGCAATTTGAAACTGAAAAATTATGCACACTCATGACAAACTGCACAAAGGCAAAGGAATCATCACCTAAACCAACCAACCAATCAACTGAATAAGTGCCGGATTTGCCAATTAAATTGTCAATGATCAGATTTTTTCTCGCAAATTAAAATTAATTAAACTTGTCGCAAAATTTTTCGCAAACTTATTAATTAGAGAAAACAGATTTCAAAGAAAAAACTGAAAAGCACGGCAACTTTTCAATGATCAAAGACAACAAAAATCCAAGTGACTGAATAAAGAATGAGTGTCAATGCAAAATGTTCAACTTACTTTTTCTTCGAATCCACTCTTCATGACAAATTGCTTCGTCAGAAAATTGAAAATGAGCTTGCTGGCAAGATTTAACTGTCAAGCAAGAGCAGCCGTGTTTCAAAAACAAACTGCAGCCATGATACAATGATGGAGCTGAACAGTTGAGCATGTTTCGATCTGAAATACAAAAAGTTGCACTTTTACACAGATATGGACAAAACGTTTTCACAATCAAATGGACAAAATCATCAAATGGCGTTCATTAAAAGTTTTCACTTCAAATTTCAATTTCTGTTAACAATTTTATCATATACTAAATATTGAACGCGCAATTTGTTATTTAAAAACACTTGCAATAATTTATTGGAAATGAAAAGCTTCGAAATGACAATTTCGTAGTATTCATCCAAACTGTATAAATGCAAAACAGTAAATGTTATTTCGGTTAAAAAAAATTTGGAATGCAAAGTATGCGCCATGACGCTGGACAAACACCACAAACAGGCATTGACAAACTGATTGTAAATATAATTACAATTCTATCACTTATTGCTAAGTTAATGAATTTCATTTTAAATGAAATTATTCAAAAAATGCGTGTAAATTTTAAAAACGTATACTGTTTCGTTTTGTATCAGAACTTTGCAAAAATTCAAACCGGCACAGCTAAGCCATTTGCATGATACAAAGTGCAGTTGTTCCAAAGCAAACAAAAACCAAGCGATATAATATTACGTTTTTTTTCAATTATATACAAACAATCGACTGCAGTTAGTTGTTGTAGCATCTGCAGCTGCTGGTGCTGCTGTGAAATGCTTTATAAGCTTGAAAACAAAACTTTCCATACCCCCTTCAAAAACCCCTCATAATAATTCATTCAATCTGAATTCACATCAGGAATTGCTTGCTGATCACTTTTAACAAACTCTGAACAGCATAAAGCTAAAAGTAACACACAATAATATCTGTTACTCATAAGTCATCGTTGAACAGAATCTGACAGTTAGTTTTCAGACAAAAAAACCAAGAAACTTCCGAACTTTAGCCCCTAGTACAAGAGTAATAGTGGAATAGTAATAGTACAAGAGTGGAAATTTTGAAATCAAAAGCCACTATATCAGAATGAACAAATTAAACGCAGATTCTGTCATTCTAGCTAGTTCTCAAATTCGGCTCATTTGAAAAATGATGAAATTGTTCAACTGCACAAAAAATTTATTAACAGCCCTGATTAATTTGGCCCAGTCTTGAGATGAAACAAAGGCCACAAATAAAGCTACAAGAACAAAGCATCAAAATGTTGATTATAAAGTGTAGATAAAAAATTTTGTTTCATCGTTTGAACAAACACTGCAACAATCAGTGAACGCCAAGGTCGACAAGTTGTTTTTTATATTACACGCATGCAGAAAAAATTAGTGATCGTCATTTGATTTCATCATATGCATGTTGCGTGCGTGTGTGCGTGTATGCTGTATGCTATGATGTCCCGCATTTGTTTCACCAGTTTTCCCTTTCTTGAAATTGAATAAGAGCAATTTACAATTTCCAACTATCAGTTGCATCAGATTTGTCAGAAAAAATGTCAGAAACAAATTTCGTTTCTGTTCTGCTTCTAGTTCAATCAGCAACTGTTGGAAAATTATGCAAAGCTTTCAAAACTGCAAAATCCTTGATGCATGCAATGGATGGAGTTTTGCTTTGCTGAACAACAAGTCAAATCTGTTCCACTTTTCCCCTTGTCAAATGCACTTGATCGCTTAGTTAGAAACAAAAAAAATCATTCAAGCTTCATCTGGACGTAAGCTTCAGACGTGAGCAAGAATTTAAAAACAGTTCCGCTTGCGTTAGCAATTTTGCATGAAAAAAAATTAACCTCTGACTTGCAACAAATTCTGTTTGCAACGCAGTTACATGAGCTGTTCTTTGTTGAGGCAAAAAAGCTTTTAATAGCTGATTTCATAAATAAACAAACAACTGATGGATGGTGAAAAAAAGCTGAATGCAAAATTACGTAGCAAGATAAACAAAATGCAATGCTGATGATGATGAGTTAATCCCTTACTTGACATATTACTGAAACAGGGCAAATAACTTTTTTTTGATAATTGCTATACTTCTTCTACTTATGTGCGATCTCGAAAAATTTAAATTTTGACCTCCACCGTGGAAAATTAAAAAAGTACAGTAATTAATCATCCACATAATAAATTGTAAAAAGAAGGTTTGTACAATTCCCTTCCCATTAGAAGGAACGCTGTTACAGAACGACAAGCTGCGCCATCACGCGACAAGCGATTGAAGCATGCAATACAAAAAAAGACCGTCAAGTAATGCACTGACTATACGCAATCGGTGCACGCGAATACAGAGCTTTTATGCGTCTGAATTCTAATTTAAATCAACCCACCATTTCATTCGTGGTAAAGCTGAACTTATTATATTAAATTGATGTGAAAGCAGTTAAACAAAAGCACATCATGAACATTCAGAATTTCACACAATGTTGTAAATGTCTATGTAATTACAACCAAACATGACAAACGTGTAGAAGAAGTCAAACTTTTCAACTTCAATAAAATGTTAAAAGAATTTTCTTTTGTATACAACGCATGCAGCAGATGTGAAATAGAATTTTATTATACCCTAGCAGATAAGAAAACGAACCCTCTGGTGTTCGTTGTTGAATCGTTAATTGCAAAATCAGTCGCATAGCTTTATTTATCATTGTTTACTTTCTGACGACCGACAGTAAAGTAAGCAGCTCAATGTTGACGAAACAACAAAAAAAAAATACTATTTGCTGAACGTGTTCAATGCACCATGTTGAAGAAAAATGCTGTCTACAAACCAGACTGTCGAATGACTAGACTTGAAAAACAATAGCTATTACACTAATTAATAATGTTGCATGATCACTTTTAGATATTTTATAAAATAATAATACTGTTATTATACTAATTTACATAAAGATAAACGTTACAGAAAGAATTACAGCATCAGAACAGTGTACCAAAATTTACATAATTTCCCCCAAGCAAAATATATTTTGGTTAAATCTTAAATAAAAGTAAGATATTGATAATTTTTGTGTTAATAATAATTTCAACTTTTAAAAAGCGGAAATTACTAAGCAGCCTAATTACAGATAGAACCATAATAATTGACAACTTCAAACTTTATTTTAAAATTTCATTTTTAGCTACAACTAAGCTACAAAGTTTCGCTATATAGAGATACAGTCTAATTAAAGAAATGTCAAAATTTTAATTTCAAAATTGTAACAAACAAAGGATCAAACTTTCTTAAATGTCAGATATATGTGTATATATATTAAAGCACATTAACAAGCAAATTACTCAGTGCTAAACTAGAGTTATAATTTCAAGAATTTGTTAAAAATGCCTACAACTTTTACATGTTTCAATATATATGCATATATGAAGAAAGAAAAAACCAACAAATACATTTAAGTTAAAAATTATTTCAACAATCTTTTCCAAGTATATTTTTTGCTTTTGACAAAAACCGTACAGCAGATCTAACATCTATGCTTTTCCACAACTATAACTATAACCAAAAGAAAAGTTGACAATTCAATAATTAAATCAAATATAACTAAAATTAACCAACTACCAACAATGTAATGGAAATTCTTATCAGCAAAAATTTCAAAAGATACTAAAAAAAGATAACATCCCCCACACCCTCATTGACATGTGATGCAATAATTATTGAAAAAGCAAGCACAAATGTGAAGTCTATCTTAAAACGTACGTGTGATGAAATGTAAAAATAAATAAATTCTGAAGTTTTGGTTTCAAAGAAGCATGTAAACAAAGTTAAAATCATGATCAGGTAACAGAGCAGATGAGCAGATGGCTGAGTAAGATTGCATGTGGAAGTAAACTTTCAACTCAAACAAAACTTTCAAAATTAAGCAAATAAAAGTAATTTTTATGGAACTTGAATGAATAAGCAAGCACGCATAGCTTTTCCTTTCTCATCGACACATGCATAAGTATACAGCACAAATATGATTATATTTTCACACATGCACACGTAAAAACCTAGATCCCTGTCCTCAATAAATTAACATTGCAGATGTCAATCGACCTCAGTTTTATACCGACAATGTATCATAATTGATACCCAGTGTTCAAAGCCACTTGCACGCTTTGCCACCCGCTGTTGTGGTCAATTGTCCATTGACATGCACTGGCAATTAAATGAAAGCAATCAATCAATTCAAACGTTGCAACGTGGTATTAAATTATACAATAAAACGATCCGTTCTCTCATAAACCTGAATCTTGCAATTTTTGCAGATTATAAATAATGATTATATTAGCAATTTTCCACAGCACAACCATCTGCGGATAAAATTGAAGATGGAGATGAGAGAATGGAGAAAGCGAGAAAAAGTCTGCAGATGAAATGCTTCCTCGACCGGAAAATCCTGTCGTCAGTCGAATCAGAACGCAAACAACAACGGCATACGACGATGATTTCAAAAAAGCGCCTCTGGCTAGCTACTTCTTTTCAACAATCAGTTCAGCTTCGGCTATCTGGATAAATCAATTCTGAACCGATTCTGACCATAGGAAAACAATGTCACAGACAATTTGCAAAAAACTATTGCTTGTGCTACCTTGTCATGAAATGGAAATAAAAATTGCTTTCTACAACATTGGAAGGTTGATAAATCAACACATCTCACATGACCAAAATATGCTGCTATGAATAGTATTCCAAACCTCGCGACGACCTAGTTGTACTGCACTTTCAGCTACAATTACAATGCCCACAGTTGCAGGATGTTTACACGGAATACAGTTTGAGAATGACGGGAAATATATGCACAAGCAATCAAAAAGCCAAAGCTGCTATTTTACAGAACAGTCAGCATTGAAATAAAAAAATCCAAGTCAAGCAACAATTTTCAAACTTACAATCACCTAAATTCTAATTTTTCAGTTTCGTCTTTCAAACCGGTTGCCCAAATAGCATCCCAGTGATGTCCACAATATGCCTTGCAAACAAGAACGCATCGCATAAAATTCAAAGTATCATATCGATATAATAATAAAATGTAAAGTAAGCATTTCAAGAGGAAAAAAAACCGACAAAAATAACAAATGAAACTTTGTCGGAAAATGATCAAAATCAAAATCTGTGCAAAGATTGCGATGATAAAATTGATTTTTTCTTTAACATCATTTGCATAACGCTTCAATGATCTCTTCACGTAATAAGCTGATTAAAACTGAAACTGCAAAATTTGCAAAAAGTAAAATAAAAACCAGTTGTATTAAATTTCAGATTAAAAGTAGTGAACTAGCTTCAATGCAGGCTGCTCTTGTTTCTGGATAAAAATAGTCTCTTTCACCCTACTGCAAGTTAGCTATTAATTAAAATTTAAAAGAAAACAGCCAAACAACAACAACAACAACAACAACAATAGCTAACAATTTCAAATAATTTTCAATCAAACAAAATTCATTATTTATCAAAAATAAATTTTAAATGATTCAAATAGAATAAATAAGATGAGAAAAGAAAAGAGAATAGTCAATTCTGTTATTAATTAATTAACTAATTAATTGAGCAATTGATTACATGACTGAAGGCGAAGAAGTTCAAAAGGCAACCAACAATAACGACCAACCAATGTTTGGCGTTAAATGTCTGAAATGATTACATGTCAATTAAGTATGTTATAGGGCATTCAGTATGTTAAAAAGCTTGCTCAAAGGAAGTGGGTTATTGTTGAATAAACAACGCATGTTATAATGTATGATTGTGAAATTTCAAATGTGATATTATTAACCAGGTAATGGAACAGGTTGCAGTGTGACTGGGAAAAAATTTTTCACCAAATGGTAGCACCTATTATCATGATAACAATCTGCTAACTTTTCCTCAGTCTTCACCACACCTTGTACGACAGCAAAATAACAATAGAGTAATAATAATAATAATAATAATAACATTATATATATTATTATTATTAATGCTGTTACTTGATGTTAAAAGCGTAAAAGAGCAAGAAAATAAAAATAAATCAGAAACGAAATGGTCAAACAAATGTTTGAATGTTACGCCTACAGGATCAGCATCAAAACTTGTCCAATGGTTGGTTTGTGAAAGCGAAAAATTAACGCACCTTCAGCAATGAAATATAGAAATGCAATTGTTCAAAGAAAGCAGAAGCAAAAATGTCCAAGCAAACAAGCACATAATTGAAGCAGAACAAGCAGAAATTGAAAAAGAACGTTATTTTCCAGTCGTATACTGATTGATAAGCTCGTGCAAGCAAGCTAATGGAAAAAAACCAGAACTGTGAAGATCGCTTTTGAAAAGTTATAAAATTGCATAAACGAAAGAAAATGATAAAATTCATCGATCACACACCGTAAATTGTAAGTGGTACTACATGAATCATGAATCACTGAATTATCAGGGAAAACATTAAAATGAATAAACAAAGAAAAAATAAATAAAACATGCCAATGGAATAGTTTGCTAACACATTTTGCTTTGTAACTCTTTTTTTTAAATGATCAAAAATTAAGCTGTTGTCGTACAAATGAAAATTCATATTTATGGCAAATCATAAAATATATGTTATTACAAAAAAAAAAAAGAAAAAATTAGAAAAATTACTAAAATGACTATCATATTTCATTTCAAAAAACACTTTCATCTCATGTAAAATTAATGCTTCATTTGTCAAAATTTTTTTGTGATTTGCAAAAAATGATCAAACAAACAAAAAAATTCGCTATCTTGATTCAAAATCTTCCCATGCACATGCGGTTTATTGTTATATTAGGGTAAGGATAAAAATACGCATAATTAACTATTGAAATAAAAGCAAAAAATGCAATATTCGCCGTTGTTGATTCACTTTCATGTTCTCAATAGCCTGCTTGTTACCTGTTGAATTCCAGGTCAAAGCAATAAGTTCACCAACAATTAATTATAAGCAATATGTAAAACAATTGTACTGATAATTTTTCAAAAAAAATTTTTAAACTTTCCAAGCTTTGATTACCCTCTCAGTTTTTCTTAATTAATACAGAAATCAAAGTTCAAAAACAACCATGCATTTGGTCATTTTATCAAATATTAAGTGATCCTGTTAATTCCCGTGTTGTAGCTAAATGAATACAGCACCTGCCTCTTTCTGTGAGACTAGCTTGGTGGTAATATTTCATAAAATTGCGCGAACGAAACAGCCAACATAATCTAATCTTTGTCTGTGAAAAGCGCCCCTCGGCATAACTGATTAGAAATCGTCAATTTCAATCTTCAACTGCCGTCACTGATCAACAACAATCAGTATTATTCAATTTCGCGTGACAAATTGATTAATAAAATTAATGGATCACAGAACAGACAAAGTAAATGAAAAGTAAAATGTTAAAGAACTAAAATAAATCACCCTCAACACTGATGTATCAACAGACAAAAATGCTTCATCATGCATTTATTATAAATGTATGTTGGTGAAGAGGTGGCCCTATTTTCAAAACAGCCAGTAATAAAATTTTTTTTTAATGTCAGAATTTTTCATTTATTCATCACAGAATGAACACTGCTTCCTGCAGTCTTATCCCTCTAAACAACTCCACCTGACGTTAAGATGATAATTCTACAACCACATATCACATACCCCAGTTGAAGAAGCTACATTTTTGCAATTTACAAATAAATGTCTGCTATACTTTGCCCGTTTTCATTGCAGTCAACTGAGATGCTTTGTTTAAAAATAATTATTCGTTATTTTCACATTTGACAATTAAGCAAACAGAAAATTATGTAATTCTGATTTTGGAAAAATTTCCTTCTTATACAAAATTGAAATAAGAAAATATGAAGCACTCTGTTATAACAAGGCAAATTTTCAATATTAATCATGCTGTCATTTGATGTTATCAAAAACCATAATCAGACAATTGACAGAATTTCACTTTTCCCACTTTCGAAAATAATTCAATATTCAATCAATTGCTTCACTGAAATTGTAGCAGAATTTATCTTTATCATCTTATTTTTTTTCTATTTTAATTCTAACTGTTCCACTATTGTTCAACATTAACAACTACAACATTTTTAAAGCTAATTGTAATTAAAGTTGTAATTAAAGCAATAACAACAACAACAATAATAATAATAATAATAATAATAATAAAGAAACAAAAAAATTATTACTGACGTAATAGATTATTTATTGGTTTCGTTTATCAGATTGTTTGCCTATCTGTTAAAAAATAAAAATGGAAAAATGCTGTTATTTAAAAATGCAACCAACAACTAATACTGATCTGATTATTTTTGCCTTGCTAGTAGTGTATAGCAGTGATTAAAAATAAACAAACAAACATTATGCATCAAGAAAAGCTTCAAAAAATAGCCCATCCATTGAAGATACTGAATTGCTCATACTGATTTTTTTTAGCAATTAGCTTCAGAAAAAATATTAAAAGTTAAAATTAATAATTTTGGGCAGGTAAAAAGTGAAGCATTAAAAAAATGAAAGCTTGTTGCTAATAGCAAAACATTGTCACATTTTGGACTTTCTTGGTGCAATAGAGAACATTACTTTCACGGATAAACTTACCGAAAATGGACTGAAATTCTGCGAGATGAAATACCAATAATGCAAGAATAGCATTTTAGACTTTGTAAAGTAAAACACAAATCTTATGCTTAAAAAGACGATAAAAAGACAGAAGGAAATGATATATAAGATATATGCGTGTAGCTTCGTGGTAACCAAAATTTCGGCTAGTCTCAAAAGAGACAACAAGCTCGTCAACGGTGACGTTCCAAACAAGAAAACTGCGTCTCACTACTTACTGCCCGAACTTGCTGGTTATGAGCGGAAAAACAAGTCGTTCAGTATTGTTTATTAAGATGTCCTGCTTTTAGAAAGATAAACGTTCAAGGTTCATAACCACAACACTGTGTTAAACTGAATATAGCTATATCTATGTACGTATGCATATATAAACCATAAATTGAAACTCTGATTATGAAGAAAACAGCATCTAAATAAATTAATTAATAAATAAAACTAGCATACTAACTGATGCATCAGAATAAATAAAATTGAAATCACTTCAATAATAATAAATGGGAAAATAAAATTTGCGAATAAATTCAACTAAACTTTCCCATATCAAACTAAACATAAAACAAGCATTCTGAATAATCATGCTTGTCTGATGACTGTGCCTGTCTGTGAAGTTGCAAAAAGGTGATGGGAAATGATTCACAAAAACATGTACAAACAGATAAACAATGCAAAATTTAAAGTGAGAAAAATAATAATGATAAAACAAAAATTTTATCAATCATCAATGACAAAGCAAAACAAATTGGGAGCTTTTCACAAAAGAAATCCCCTTGAACAATACTGAGTTGAAAACCTACCTCAAAGGTGCAAAGAATGAATACCTTAATTAATTATGCAAATCAGGTTGATCATTTTAAACAAGAATAATAACATTGAGAATCTGTTTTCTTCCTTTCCAAACTGTTGTTTGATTTAAAATTATCAATAGAAACTACATCCCAATTGCACCTTTTCGTTAACAAAACGCTTTAGTTGAATTTCATATAAATTATCTAATAAAAACTGTTTAAAGTAAAGAAAAAAAACGATTTTCTATAACGATGATGATTATGATGATGATACATGTGCATGAACTTTCAGAATTTTGTCATTCAGAATCAACAATTACTATTACATCTCCAATACAACTGATAGAAGACATGAGTAAGTCTAATTTAAAATGTTAAAATCAAAACTGTCATAATAGAAGTAAACGACAAAAAAACTATCTATCTATTACCATCTCTCATGTACTGCAAACATTTGGAAAATGTAATGAGCAAAAAATATTTGAAATAGGAAAAACATCAAGATTTCTGAAGAATAGTAGATATCATTTTGCAATTGCTCAAGTTCAAAAATTTGACACTAAACTCCTGCACTTCAGAGACGAAATGAAATTTGTTGAATAAAAATAATTAAATTTCAAAGCACATGCAATCAGAAAACGAAATTTCCCAAATCAGAACACAACAAATAAAGGATGGAAGTTAATCGGAAAAGAGTTCATTATTCAACTCTAGCCATGCAATGCATCCAATCAACATTGAGAGAATTTTCCATCATGACCCATTACATAAAGTCTGTGATTCAATCTAATATTTATTATTATTACCACTGTCATAAGTATCTGTGAAAATTTGTCATTGGTTCAAAAGTTGTCAGTTAGCTTAAGAAATATTTCAATTGAAAATAAATTTATCAAAGTCCATATGATATTTGCATATTATCGTTAGCTGCCCTTGATAATTTCAATTACAATTATATGCAAAAAAGTTTTCAAAACATGTTTCACACGAACGTTAAATTTTGCAAAAAACAACAGCAACCTAAAAGTTATTCACATACTGCATACAATGCACCACATACATACATTGTCTGATGCATATCATCTTAATCTATTTATTTATGCATTATTTGTTTTCTTTATTTCTTTTCAACAATTTATAATGGAAAAAAGCAAAAATTATCTGATTTACAGGTAAAATAAATCAAATTATTCTGCCGGAACAGAAAGAAATAAAAAAAAATTGATAGAATAAATCAAAATCAAACAAGACTAAAAACAGAAACATGAAACAGAAAGTCATTCAATACCTAACGTCGAAGCAAATTTCTCTGATAAAAGCAGTATGAAATGGTCAAAGCTTGCCGACTGCTACACGGCAGTAGCGTGAGATTGTATTTAAAATGGAAATCTAGATTAGATGCTAAAGATAATTTCCCGGAAAGGCAAGCAGAACATTTGCTAATTCTGATTCAATTACGCCAAACGCTAGTGCAAAGCCTATCACAGAACCAACCAAAGCAGTTAAAAGCAAACAGTTATCAATGACGTCAGAGTATTTGAAAACAATTTCAATTCAAAATTTCAGACAACACTGCTAAAGAGTTAAAAATTTAATTTAAAAAAATGAGATGTATAAAAATTCCTACTGTCAATTTTAAATGCCCAATTTTCATATTTCAAATGCTTGGTCATTTATTTTTGAAAAAATTCAGCAATTAATAAATTCAACAATTTAAAATGTCACTAAATCTCAAACCGTGCATGATGAACGTGTATCTCAATGTAGGTTAAGGTAAAAATGTTAACTTCATCAAGATGCAGATCTGTCTGATTAGAAAAACTTTCAGCATTTATTGAAACCTACACTGACTTCATGTCAAATTTCAGTAATATGATAGATCAATTTTTTAAACGGCCATAATGATGCATAACCAAAGTATATAATTTAAAAAGCTATTCCCGCTAGATACTGTAAGTAAAAATCATCAGGATGATTAAATATCAATTATTGAACTGTTGCCAAATTTTCATTTCTCAAACTTCTCGTTTAAATAAGAAACTCCAATTGCAGAAGCCACAGGATCTGGACAATTTGGGAAAATATTAATTAAACCAAACTACTGTCGCCAAACTAACTTGAAAACAGACGTTCAATGCAATTCATATTCGTTGTTCTATTCAATTCAAAAGACCATTCCATAAATGATGGTGATGATCTTATAAACCATAATGATATGTAAAAATATTCAATGGTGATGGTGAAAAGAAGACAAATTATTGCATTATGCAAATAGCAATTAGTTCAAAGTTTGCTTTTAGTGAATGCTTCATAAACGTACGTTTAATGCAACGCTCGTCCATTTCTACCCTCAGGTTATTCATATTGCCGCAAGCCGCACGTTCTCCCAATTAACATTACTAATTGAGCACAACTGCAACTTGGTGACTGAATTTCGAAAATTTCCAATCATCACTCATGACGTAAAACCAAGGTAACAAACACGAAAAAGTGTTCACTAACATTCCAACTAGCTGTGAAATATAGAAAAATGAAGCCAAAACAAAGCAACAAGCCAATCAAAAAAGAAACAACTATTCCAAATTCTAGTCCTATGCTTGAAAATGCTTAATTGGAAAGCAAAAATGCAATAACAAATTGCTTTATTTAAAATTCCGACCTTCCCTATGCCAAATAGCAGGATTGTTCTTTCAAATGTATGTGCAATTGATTATGTCTAATCGCAAATAGTATCGGTAAGTAATAGAAAGCTAATATACATATATATATAAGTTACTAAATCAATTTAAAAAAGAAAACAAAAGTAAAAACATCTGAACAACAAGTAAACAATTTGAAACCTACACTTTCCCATCTGATTTGTAAATCAATCTACTCCACTGCATGTTGTGCCAACATGCATGGGTATTTTTTGTAAAATAAATTTATCTTTAATCTAATATCCAATTGAAATAAAATATAGGAGTATACCTTACCACTAGCAATGAAAATTAACTGTAGAAGTTGAAAGAGTTAACTGTTTGGGAAATTGTCTGCTTACAAATTTGGTAAGCTTGAACTGAAAAGCAACAGTCAGTGAGAAAATGCGGCAATGAAGAATAAAGCTCCGACGAACCCAAATGCGACCACCAGGACGATGACGAATGAAATTTGGCATGTGGTGAATGTGATACTCCCGTCAAAGTTGTGCTAAAGAAGCAATACGTGCGCGTTTGGATGAATCATTCATTAAACTTATTTTCTTAACTTTGCCCAAGCATTCCCATGAATATTAACCTACACATGCAATGAAGCCAAAATCAGCAAAGAAACTAAAACTATACACGCATATATATATATGGTACAAAAGTAGGAAAATATAAAAAACATAAATTTACCTACGAAGTGATACCTCATCGATTTTTCATCTTGTCAAAACTTTATTGCATTAAGATAAATCAAAGCGACGAACAATTACACCTCAGTGAATTATATAGTAAAGAAAGAAAGAATCACAAACAACTTTTTGTTAATTTTTGAATAGTATAAAGTACCAAACCACCAACCAAAATGCGAGATAAAAACAAAATTTTTAATTACCAGCACCGTAGACCATTGCACTCTGTTTAACGCTTGTATTATTAAAATTGCATCCCATTTGTACTTATCTTACTCAAGAGCATCATTAATTTACAATCTAATAGGTGTGTCTCCATGTCAACAGGCAACAGTTGCTTACTACCATTAAACATACAACTATTGGCTATAGATTTCTACTAATTTTCAATCAAGCATGATACGTATTATTATGATTATTAAAAATATTTATTAAAGTATTAAAAAATGATGAAGTCACACACAAGCAAAAATTACTACTCAACAGCACAACTGTTATTCAAAAGATCAACAATTTTGATAAAAATTTTCATTTTCTTCAATACTTAATTAAATCTTTGACAACAACATCATCATTGTATGCTTGCAATTAATATAAACATGCAGAATTGTAATTTTGAAAAAAACCACTTGAAAAAGTTTTCTCATAATTTAATCTGATGTGACTGAGGGCTTTAGCAGTGCTGATGAGCAGATTTTACCAAAGATGGGAATAAAATTTCAACTTATGAAAACAAGCTAACTGAAGAAAAAAATACTCAAATCAACTGATCTACTGATTAGAGAAAAGCACTTAAAATTAAAAAACAGAAATAACCACAGTAAGAAAAAACGTTTGCTTACCTGTGTAAAAAGAGATGCAATGAATGTTGTTTGACAGTCGCTAATTCGCTTATTGGATGAGCTTCACAATGGATGCCGCTTTGTTTTGTAGTATAGCAGCTTGTATGTATATTGTTTTCAAAGCCAACCGACATTGATCTGAACGCAGCAGTTTTTGTTCATTGAATTGAATGAAGATAAAAATGAATAACATTTTCGATAGGAAAAATGTTTGAAGAAAAAATGCTTCTAAGATCGTTCGATGCTTTATCACAAATATCGATCAACTGCACTGATAGTTGAAATTGGTCAAGCTAAAAGCGCAAACATTGAATTAAAAATATTTTACCCTGTAATGCAGTTTGATGAAAAACAATAAAATAAAATAAAAATAAACAATAATATTCTTCTTTTATACAGAATTAATCATATATTACTGTTTATGCAATAACAGTGAGCTTAACTTGTAGAATCATACGCAATATGATAAATCAAAAATGCCACAATCAACTTGTCAGTTTTTTATGCAAAACATTAAAACCATTTAATAGAAAATAATTCAAAACAATAATTCTTCAAATATAGCTTTAGTAAGTACATTCTGTAAATTTCTGTTGCGGCACAAATGAGCAAATAAACAACGACAAGCAGATGCTAGCTGTTTAATTTTTTAATGCCGCTTTGAATGGTAAAAAAATTTCTCTCGTCAAAACATTTATTAATTTCTGACTCGACAGTTGCACAAATTTAAACTGCATACATCAGTGATAAGAAATATACAAAAAAAAACAAGCGCTGTAGAGCAATTAACATTTTAAAATTTGTTTGCCTTTTCAGCTATTCACACGGTAAAAATTTGAAAATGTTGCAACAAGAATTTTTTCACAAAACAAAACCAATAAATTTTATCCAAAAAATTAGTTTCACAAAATTCTCAAAAGATACATGAAATAAGAGTAAAGAAGCAACAAAAAAAGAAAAAAAGAAAAAGATGTACAAAAAACAGCCTAGAAAATAGCACAATTCAATGTCAAGAAAGTCTGGTCAACATTTCGTGACGATGAATCAGCTTAAAGTATTTGAAATGCAAAATATGCTATCAAAGTATTATTAATGAATGAGAACGGTTCTTTCAGCAAAATTTTCAGGTCATTGTCAGAACAGTATTAAATTGGCAAGAAATGCTCGAAGGCAGGAAATTTTCAAATTAAAATTGTTCTACAGTACCACCACGCATATACCAACACATCACGAATAGAAATAACAAGAAAGGCTTATTCAAAGGATGAAAATTTAAATTTTATTGATTAAAATAATTGCTGTTTCAACTGATAATTACTAAACAGTTAATAATAAGAAATATTCTGTCTTTACAATTTAACAATACAAATGTTTTACATTTGCAAATGGTTTAAAAAGGAAAAAAATAGTTTTTACCTTCACTTCTCATGACTTCGGCACCGGCTGGAAACAAAATCAAAAACGAAACTGACAGAACTGAGGTACAAGCTGAAAGAAAATTTTATGATATTAGAAAAAATTGTTGCAAAAAATTGTGATGTTCAATTAACACGTCGTTTTATGCTTTGGAACTTATTTCAAATAATTTAATTCTTTTTAAAACAACTTAATAATAAATATAAATAATTATAATACACATAAGCGCTCAGTTAATGATAGTAAATGATGAAGCGAAGTCAATAAGTATAGAAATGAATGAACAGCGCCACCTGTTGTTTGAATTCAAACAGTAAAATTGTATAAAAGGATGCTTCAAAAAGAAATTTACATTGAACAACCCTGAATTAAATCAGAATGTCAAGTACACCAATCAGAGTGAAATTAATTATAGATAAGTCTTTTATTTTAAAAATATATAAACAAATCTTTTTTCACTTACACTCGACTCTGACTGTACTTTCTTTTGTAGTAAAATATGCTTTTGAATAGCTAAATTGAACATAATGTTTTCAAAAACTTAGACAGATCTAGAAAAAGAAAAAAAATATCATCCACTGAAAATATCGACCATTCAAATATTTGAGAAGATAAATTTTGTGAATTATTTTTCATGTTAACATTCACGAAAAACAAAAAAACACACACATCTATAATTATCAATTTAATGCTGCATTTCATTTATCAGAATTGAAAATGAAAAGCATGCGTATCTGTGTTACATCAGCAGCAATTTTGCTGATAATCGTTATCAGTAATCAGTTTGAAAACTTGAATAAATTCAAATTCGAAAACGACTGTAATATTTATTGTTGGAAAGGACAAACATTCAAATGACCACATTCATTATTATCAAAGAACCACCAAGAAAAATAATAACACTATTTGCTAATTATTGACATCAGATAAAATGAAACAATAGATAAAAATGAATTGGTAATAGACATAAAGCATAAAAATGAAATAATTAATGCAAATAAATTGCGTAGTGAACTTTTTTAATCTTATTTTTTATCCAGTTTTTAAAAACAGTTTTTTCTTACAAAAATAGTAAATGCAGGTGACGTCATGTAAATTTTCCAGGAATTAATTTTTTGTTAAATATTTTAAAAGTTATAAATAACTATTAAAAGGGATGTTTCAATTAAAGGATAAAAAGCTTTTAAATTTTTTGATAACTAAAACAAACTGAATTTGAAACCCTTTGATTTTACATTTCACCTTAATTATCATTAACTGTAAATAATTTATTCAACTTGCTATTTTTAAATCCACTGTTTTTGTCTAACATCTGAGTTTTTTAATTAATAAATTGATTTAAAAAATAAATATATACCTATTTTCTAGTTATTATTACTATTTTTAGAATTTTTTAAGTTTATTTTATAAAACATTCCTGTTATCAGTCATCATTCGCTCACTCACTCACTCACTCACTTACTTATTCATTGTGCGTGATTCACGAGTATCTTCTTCTCTAGAAAATAATACATATTTTATTTATACCATGCTTTTAAAATAAAAGTTGTTTTCTTTCACAAAAGTCGACATGACGGGAAGAGAATATTTTAAAATTATGGTCAATAAGAAATCGCTAAACGCTAATACAATCTGTTTATCAGTGATTGTTTTCCTCTTTCGTTTCTTTTAACTTTGCCACATCTTTTGCCAAATTTTGACAATGTTAGTGACTATAAGACATTGGTCCAACCGGGAAGGGGACGAACGGGATCCCTTTGAATTATCAATCAGTCAAGCAATCAAATGTACTACTACTGTTAACAAAAGTGGCGAAAGCAAAAAAACAAAATATAAAGTCAGGAAACCACCAGCATCTAGGCACAGTTTCAGCAACGACAAATTGCAATTTTCGACAAGTAGAACAGTAGCACTGCAGTCGCAGTCGTCGTTGCAACAGCAGATACCAGTAGTTATGTTAAGAGACTCTAAGGTTTGGTGTTGATTAGATATTTACAACAGTGAGTCAACAGTGCTCGGTCAGCATGATCAACACCGGCGTGGTTATTGCTTGTCGAACTGCCAGAATTGGTCCGCTGTTCTCTAGTGTAGATATCCAGTCCGTATTGACCTTCGTCAGGAAATAACAAATGGAATGTAACCACGTCACCGCGAACGCTAGTGCTCACACAGCGTTCCAGTTTGCGTTGGTCAATGTAATTTTTGCGCAACGTGGCCACAAATTCAGCCAACGGTTTCGCCATGCGGAAGCGAATATCCAACTCTGGGCCGGCGTTGATTATGGCATCTTCGTGACTGAGTGGAATCATGCCGAACAGCCGGAACGCTTTAGCAGGGCCCCATTCACCGCTCGAGCATTCCGGCAACGGCACCATGATCACATTCAGCTCTGCGCAAACTACTTTGAATTTGCATATACTTTTGAACTTCATTGGCTGACCTGTCAAGTAATCACCGGGTGAGACCGCGTTGGCGAATATGTCTAACAAAAAGTCACCCCGGCAAGGGGTATGAACACGGAATACGGCTGAATGACCAACAGTGCTTTGCATGACGAACCTTTTCAAACTGACACGATTGTACTCAGCCTGGTCAGTATCGTAGAAGCGCAGATTGTAGTGGAAAATTAAGCTTCTGGTACAATCCGGCGACATGTTCACAGCCACGGTCGCGGCGCCGGTCTGGTCCGCCGGCACAATTGCCTGAAGACCAGGGTCGGCAAACGACAGCTTGTAGTGAAAGAACAAAGACCTGACAAATGGCAACTCTTCAAACTGCTGCCTGCTCAATGGTCGTTTCAGCAGTTGCCATTCGCATTGGGAGGGGAAAAATTCGAAAATAAATTCCTCTGGATCAGTCATGAAATAATGGTCGTCGTACTCATAGCGTAGACTTTCTGAATGACCGATCGACCGACCGGAACCTCCAGCTTGTGGCACGTCTCGAGCGTTGACCAAATGTCTGGCTCCCCAGTTACACTGAACAAAACGCCAACTTCCACCCAAATAGACTGCATTCCACGTATTCCTGAATCGACCTCCGTCGAAACGCATGCCTGGTTGATAGCCAGCACTCTTGCTATAGCCCTTGATCACTACACAATGCAAACCAGCATAGCTGGAAAAGATAATAAATTAGATAAATAAGATCCATATTGCAACAGAGTTCAAATATTTGTTTTCATTATCACTTATTCGTGTATTTATTACCTGCAAAGTCGTTTGAAAAGTACATGATATGATTCAGTACCAAATTTTATGCCTCGCAATATGCCCATTGGTGTATTTGGATCTAATTCTTGATCAAATTCCATCAAATTCAAATTTTTCACGGTTATCCAACGATAAATTGCCCTGATTAATGGATCTTGTTTAAATAGTTATGCAATTAGTTTGTTATTTTCTACAACAACATACCTGGCAATTTCCACATCAGTTTTGCAGTTGTGAGTAAGTGCCCGTATTAAATCAGTGAAGCTGTGCTGTTCTGACTGAGCAACGCTAACAGCAGTCTGGTCAATCATCTCGAACGTACTGATCTCAGAGTAGACATCCTTTTTTCGACCAACTGGTGGAAACGGTGGAGGCGGTGTAGATGGATAATTACTAGCATCATTTTGATCATTCACAGTACCATTCGTCTTTAAAAACAATTATTAGCGCTACTATTGTTATTATTATTATTATTATTATTTTATTTTTACAATTTACAATTTTAATTTCTATATCGATATGCAAAATAAAAAAAGAAAAAAAATTACTTGTTGTCGAGCTTTTCTAAAAAGTCCCATCATTTCTTGGCTTTGCTTCTCGACCAAATCAGCAGTCAAAGACCGTTCACGTTCACGCCAACGTTGACGCATCGTCTCACGCTGATTTTCACGTTTCAACGTCAGCTGGCGTAATAGATCGTCGCGTGCTTTAGAACTCTTCTGCGAGTTCTGATCGTAGCGTCGGGCAAGGTCCATGAGAGCCTTTTCCCATTCTTCCTGGAAAACAATTTCCAAATTTTAATCAGAATCATTTTTCAAAAAAAAATCATTGAAAATACTCAATTATTCGTTCATTAAATGATTATTGATTCATTTATTACTTTCGTTTCTTCCGAGAATCGTTGCTCTTCTTCGAATCGCTGCTGTGAAAATCGTCTGTACATGTTATCCTCTTGTTCACGATGAATGAGCTCCAGTCGTGTTTGATCGTCATAGTCCTAAAACAATAAAAGAAATTTGTTCACATTAATGAAACAAATTGAACATTCACACAAACAATTAAGCCCAACCCAGTTGAACCATTGACAATGAAATGATGCGTGATGAATAAAACACTTGAAAACTGTTGTCACAGTACCCCCATTCCCCTCCCCCAATTCCGCACCCCTCTCCAGAATAGACGACCGTTTGTTCATTTCAATAAACTATTGGTTAATATTAAATTTACTTGCAAATGATGTCGACAAATTTATCGAACCACATACACAAATGGCACTCCTCGAAAATGCTGACCTTCATCACTTTTTGTGAAACATCACCAACGTAATCATTCCAATGACAACAAAAAAATGATCATCTGAACTGAAAATCTGTGGGCATTTCTCTATTCGCTTTTTCAACCAATATGATTTATTACGGTTGATTAAATTTAACCTCCATCAACGCTTCATTAACGTTGGCGATAAATATTTCTATTGAGCAAACTTTTTTTCTAGTCGTTCTTTCAATCAGAGTTTTCTACTATACTGTGTGTGTGTGTGTATGCCGCTAAAAATAACAAAAATAGAATAAAATAAAATAAATTTCCAAAAATAAAAGTTAAAAATAAGTATAAGTCATAAAAATGAAAAATAATATCGTTAAATTATAGATTCAAGTTTTAAAAATAAACACTGAACTAAAATTAAAATTGAATTTTAATTTGATTTTAATTGAAAATATTCATCCAAGAAGTCCATCTAATATGCAAACAAAGATGAATAAGCAGAGAAAATCTTCTCAAAGTGAAAGTGAGTTCAGAAAATGATGTTGTTGTCATGCTCAATTCTGATTCTGTCAAACAGAAGAAAAATCGAACATTCACTTCTGGTATAATTCAATGTAAATACAAAAATTCGTATCATTTTCAATCGACCTGATCGTTAAAAGGCAAAACTAGAACTAAAACTGTGGAAAATTGATCGAAAGCTGAATAAACAGCAGTGAAATTGTTCGCTTGAAAAAGCTTTCTTCTTTCTCCTCTGTCTACTCCAACCATCTGCACCGATTTAAAGGGTCAGCAACAACAACAATAGCACGATGTTTTTTCTCCCTTTTATCAGAAATACACAAGAACAATATCAATTTTCAAATAAATTAATCACATGATCCACCATAATACGTTGGCCAGGAATTCAACAGTTTGTAATGAAATATTTTCAATTTACAAAGCAGTCCAGCTATGCGTCAGTTTTAGAGTGTTGCCATTGTGAAAAGTGAACATTTTCTTCAAACAGATCCTCAGTGTAAATATGACACGCTTCGTGAGCGTTGAAGCTGAACGAAACTTATTCACACTGTTGTTTTGTAAAATTGCCATCTAATCGACAACTCAATCATTGAAGTTGTTGTGAAGTGACGATGCGCGACCAGTGAGAATTATTAAACCAGAATTAAAAATTGTCCAAGCTAATTTTAGCTCTACAACAGCACAGCTTTGTCTAGTCGAAATCCGGTCTGAGCAAACAAGCAACTATACAGTACGACGATGTTTTGTTGGCCATCTTGTTATGCATGTGCGTGCATAAATACACACACAAGCACGCTGCACTAACGCACACAGATAGCAAGAGCAAATGTTATTATTGTACTTATTATAACAAGTGCTTCTTTAACTTTTGAAGCTTTAATTTTTGAAATCTACGTGTATAATTTTTTTTATAAAATCGAGTTGATTAATGTAAAAAAGATAATAAAACAGCAAGAAAATTGCTCTTTTCTCTCTCTTTTTATACTTTTTCTTTTCTTTTTTTTTATAAACTAAATTTCTACACTCAGTAACTAGTCAAATGCGATGATGTTCATGATGAGGACAAGGTCGTGCCGAGATTGTAACGGACCACGCTTATATACTGACAAAATACAATGCCTGAATGCTCAGGGCCAGTGACTGTCGACCTTGCTGAGAAGAGCTGACCAAATCTCGACCATGACATATGACCACCACCAACCAAACAAACTGTAAAGTTTTCATTGTAAAGCTTGCTTATCCAAAGCAAAGCACAGCTGATTTACAACTAATTCACTGCCTCAAATGATAATAATAATAATAATAATAATAATAGTAACCGTTGATGCACTAATTGCAATTATTTGCAATTTATGCAAAAATCACCTGCAAAACTAACAACCAGTTTTAACATCAGGAAAAAAGCAGGAAATATGCATGACTCACTTTGCCAAAAATCAACAGAGGAAAAAAATACAAAAAATGTAAACCAGATTGCGACACAAATTTCCGGAGCTATAGCTTGAAATTAAACAATTTATGAAACAGTGCAACTCATCATTTCAGATCAGACTAAACTGATACGGTCAATAACATTGCAATCACAACTCTCCAAGTAATATAGATAATTACAGTAAAAACAAAAAAATTTTTTTCACTCCCCACAACAACAGAAGCAATAATGATGAAACAGAATTAAAAATAAAAAAGAATTAAATGAAATTCAACTTACGATCAGATAACGAGCTCCAGGGTGAACAATTTTCGGATATGGCTTTTGTATTTCAGTCGCTTTAAGCAGATGCTTGATTTTCATGTCACCGACCAGCGAGTCTGAGCCGGACCCATTCGGCGTTGGACTGCCCTGCGGACCATTTCCAGCGTAGAGCAAATTCGACCGGTGCGGTATGGGATCGTGCGGACCGGCCTGCGGCACGTGATTATTACAGTATACTTCTTGATCTTCTATACGGTTTCGATTGTGAAAATAGGTGCGCAATGTAAGACGCGTTCCGCAGATGTAACACTTGAAACAACCGTGATGGAAGAACGTGCCATCCTTGAGCGGACCCACCTTGTCAGTCGGATAGACCGGCCGGCGGCAACGAAAACAAAGCTCCTTGACCATTTACTTGACGATTACAGCTATTTAATGAAACGGCATGTCAGGGGAAATTGAGATGTTAAAATTTTCTAAAAAAACAACAATAAAATAACTTATTAAATTTACATTTGCAATATTAAAATCATGCAAATAAACAAATATATATACAATAATAAGAATAATGAAAATAAAAACAGGCGATCTGCAAAAGCAATCAAACTGAAAACGATGAACAGCCATCTATCTTATTTTCAACAACGGTTGATCTGTGAATCTGTGATGCTGATTTATAGATGTAGTTAAATTGAAAAGAAAATAAGTAAATAAACTGAATATGAAGAAAACGCAAAATAAAATAAAATAAAGCAAAAATGTGGAAACTGCAGCTCAAGTGCGATGATGCACTTACAGACACAAGAAGAAGTAATGTATGTATGAAATAAGTGCTGGCCGACTGTTGATTGGCTTAACCAATAAAAAGCCGGCCGGCCCTGTTCGTCCTCCGGTGGTGAGTGAACCTGTCGATCGGTTGTCAGAAGAATGAATATCGGCGTTGAAATTTCACTGATTCAAAGCCGGTTGTCAGATTCCGACAGATTGGCAACCAGCAGATGCAACTTTTCCCTTTTCCTTCTTGTTGTTGTTTATTTTTCTGGTTTATTTCTGATTTTTTTACTTTGTTTTTTTTCCTTCTAAATTTAATGCTGCTATTTTTGTCAACGTTCCGGCTAAGTGCCAATAAGAAGTGCACCACCAGCTGTGGACAATTTACAGACACTTTCAACCGGATAATACTAAAAATAGAAAAAAACAATAAATAACTAGATATAATAGCACAGGTTGAAATAGACAAAGGGAAAATGCAAAATTTATATACATATATTTTTTTAAATTTAACTAATTGTCATTTTCTTCTTCTTCCATTATTAATTTATTAAAGAAAAAAAGCTAAGCAAAAAATAAAGAAACAAAGAGAAAAGAAGTGAAGGAAAATATTTTTCGTACGCGAGCAAGTTGCTGTGCACCGGTGCTAGTGTCTCACCATTGCAAAAACAGTGGAGAGCTTGTGAGTGTGCGTGTGCGTGTGTGTGTGTGTGTGTGTTTTGCAGGCTTTGTGTCAGCGCCACGTCAACAACCGGTTTATACACAAGACGACTATGCACAATGGTGTGTCATCATCAGCAGCATCATTGCTCGTCACTACAGTTGCCGTTCTTGTGTATGTAGCTCTTGCAGCAATGATAAGAAATGACTGCACAATTTACATGCAAAATTCTGATAAGCCAACTTCTTAATATGATGTTGACATTGATAATTTCTGAATAGACAATAATAAAATCAAATGAACAAATAATGAAAGCTATTTTACATTTCACTCAATGTATACTATTAATAGTTGCAAGAAGAAAAAAGATCAAAGCTCAGGTTGTCAATTTTTTAAATTTTGTGCTGTTTGTTAACAATTGGGCGAATGTGAATTTTAAATAAATCAAGGAAGATACGTTATTGCTTGAAACAAACGGATGAAGACAAAACAAACAAACAAATAAACAAACTAGCAAACTAGCAAGCAGAGATGTACTATTGGAACGTGTTGTGGAAAAATTCAAACTAGGTTGACCCGGTTATCATGTAGGCCAGTGTGCGTCAAAGCCGCATAGTTTCTGTTCGAGCCTATTTTCCAACGTGACAACAATAATGAACAATAAGGAATTAGCTGATTGTACATACGTTTTTCTGTATTCAAAATTCAATGTCCATCATCATCATCACGCGTACACGTATAGGCATCAATCAATGTTTGCAATAGAAAAGAAGAGAAAAAAACTTTTTTCTAATAAAAAAAACAAAAATGAGAAAACGGGAGTATTTGTTTCAATTTGAAGGAAAAAATTTTTTTTTTCCAAAAACAGCCAATCAGATTCACGTAACGTTGGATAGTAAAAAAACGCAAAAAGTGCAATACAGTATACAATAAAAGTGGCCAATCAAAATGACAACAATAACGACGATTTGATTGCGCTCAATGTCATTATCCATTTCACCAAAAACAATCAAACTTCACCTTGATCAACAGGGCCATATCGAAAATGGTTAAACACAGCTGCGGTTGTGTTGAATAAAAATAATTAACTACGCTTTCTGACACTATTTACATTACATATTTATTAATATCTGATAAAATGACAAACGTTTCGTTTTTACTTTCTTTTTTACAAATTTTAAAAGTATTGGTGTTTCGTAAAAAATTATAAACCGTCTTTGGTGTGTGTGTGTGTGTGTGTGTGTGTGTATGTCTATGTATTTTTTTTTGTTTGACCTATCCAGTTGATTCATTAGAGTTCACGCAAAGCAAAACAAACAAGATTTGAAAATTTTTAGGCTACTAAGTAAACATCGTTCAAAGCGAGGCTTGCAAAAGTGTGTCGATTACAGAGAAGAAAGCGTCCAGGCAAAGCGGGTGCATTGATTTTCCGAAACATTTCAAAATATTCACCTGGCATTTAAGAAAAAGTAAGAAAAATTCAATAAATAAAGAGCGAAAACAACTGTTAACACTAAATGCCAGTGTATTCTGTATGTTGAGAAGAAAAAGATTAAATTTTTGTCACAAAAAAAGTATTCTTAAAACAATGCTAATAGAATAGTTAATTATAAAAAATTGATTTTGAATATTTTTCTATTGCTCATTTATCAAATATTAACAATGGCTTTGGTTACCTTTGAATGATGTCTTGTCTGCAGTTTGCTGATGATCGTCTTCCAAGTCAACTAACTAACTGATCACAATGCGATGTATTTTTCAAATTTCCAGTAATACATTTCTTGTTATCTTGATAAAGAAACTTTTTAACAAAGTTCACATTTTTTATTCTTTAGTTGGAAAATCAAGCTAAAATAAGAACAATAAAAAACAAAAAATGACGTTAACAAATAAAGAAAAGAATACAGAGCAAACTTGCGACATGATAATGTAACAATGCAAAACGCCGTTTTCAATCGAACGCTCAAAACAGCAGGAATTCAGCAACTCATTTGATTTCAATTAAATACCGTTTACTGTTACTTGTTTCCGCATGCTCAGTTCTTTCCATTGTTAGGCTGATATATATATATATATATATATGCTGAACAGTGAATTGCTTGCTTTTCAAGTAAAATTGCCTCAACTCAAAGCTCATAAACGCATAAAGCAAGCAAGGTGCTCACAAATTCAAAATTCCTCTCTTCTCTCTTTCTCTCTCTAGCTCTCACCTCATTTTCAGTGAAATTCTGATCAATTCCTTCATTCTGATTAAATACTTATAAAAACATGAAGTAAGCTTTCGTCTAAACAAAGCAGTATTTGTAATTAGTCCAACTATTAAGTACAGTTTGTTATTATTAGCAGCAGTACTGACAGCCAAAAGAAGAAACTTTGATGATTTCATCAAGATAACTTATATCAATCCAAGGATAAAAGAGAATCTTAGTTTAAAAAAAAGAAGAGAAAAGAAAACAAATATTTTTCTGTAAATATATTTTACCATGTATGTATGATGTGTGATCAAAGTTTGCTTTTTGTGACTTCCATCTGAGGTGCACAGTGCGACGAAAAGTTTGCCATATCAAAATCAATCAATAGGAAATACTAAAAATGAAAAAAAGACACTTATGCACATGTATTATTCATGCATGTAAAAATAGCTTCAGCTTAAGTTTAAAAATCAATCAAAAGCTAAATTTTTGATAAATTAAAAAATGAATTTACCTATTAAATAAACACACGGGAAGAATTTAAAAATTACTTTGCTGGTTGCTTTGAGCAATTATGTCAGGTATATAAAATTAGAAATGCAGACATCTGGCAATCAAAATTATTGCCACACAGTAGCATGTTTGAGTTTTGCTGCTCTCTAAAATAAAGAAATATTTTGAAAAAGAAGAAATGTGCACTTGTGATGTATTGCAATCTGCTGGAATTTGCACATGCACAAAAATAAGTAAATATCATTTCTATTCATAATAAGAATGAATAAATATTGACACAACGCGTAATTAATTATAAATTTTATTACTCAATGAAGAAATGTATGTCTGGGCAGACGGTGCGCATGAAAAATCATCCAAGTTATAAGAAAACAAACATATGTCGACAAAACAATGCAATGATGCTGATTCCAGAATCAAAATGGCAGCAACGTGCACAAGTAAAGCCCAGTAAACAGCAAGAGTACAAAAAACATATTCTTTTTCATAAAAACGTAAATCGAGAGATAGAAAAAAAACGAGAGAAAATGACCAAAAAATAGGCACAGGAAATTCATTCCACAGTCCCGGCCTGTGTGGAGGCTAAACGACTTCGCAAAGTCAGAAAACAATTTGCATTTTAACAAAAAAATGCTCAAAATGTTACATCCTCTGTATACAACGACATTTGACGGGAAAAATGACAACAGAAGAAAAAATGCAAACGAAATGTACACACGTACGCAACACACATACAGACGTAATAATAATAAATAATATACATGGAAAAAGCAGCGTTTCGAAAATGACAATTCAATTGCATTGAGTTAAACAGCGCAACAGATTCAGAGTGTACGTGCAGAAAAGAGCAACAGCAATATATATATATATATATATATATATATATATATATCAATAAAGACAAACAGCAAGAGCATCATAATTCAAATGTTCCAAAACAAATGGAGCACACAAAGGGGAAAACTGTTCACCAAAGCTAATTTCACTTCAAATGACAATTGAAAAAGAAAGGAGAAAAATTAAAGTTTCTTCAAATACCAATAAATTAAATGCTGCTTCAAGATCGCGAACGCACACACATACATAAATATAGTTGCTGATGTACATAAAACACAAGCAGTTATTGGATGAGGATATTCTTAATATACGGAGAATAAGGATAGTCTTAATAATTACTATTTATGAATTAATTATTCCAACCACCCCAACTATTTTGAGGAGGTGGTGGTGGTGGTGGTGGTGGCGGCGGCGGTGGAGGGTAGGGTGGTTGTTGGTTTCCTGATGTTGAACTGCCTCCTCCAACGGTGCTAGCACTGCCGCCAGCAGGAATTTTCCAATCAACGCCTACATTGCCTGAAGGAAGCGGCTGTTGATGTTGCGGAGGTAGCGAATGAGGCATACGTGACGATGGCCCTGCAGCCCATACGTCAGCGTTGCGACCTCCGGCCACCGCCATGTGATGCTGATAGCTTCCAGGTGCCATTTGATCATTGGAATAACCGTTCAAAAATGCTGAAGAAACGTAGCGCATCTGCGCAGCTTGCATCATTGCTTGCGGTGCCGGTGGCGGTACGCGTGACGCATAATGGTACGTTCCCATCGCAGGTCTAGATCCTGGTGCTTGTTGATGTTGAATATGCGGATAGGCATTTTGTGAAGCGACATGATGGTGATGTGATGACGAAGCTGCACCACTCTGATAAGGATTCTGCGATCCAATGTGCATAGCTTGCATTCCTTGCACGCTCATCATCATTGCTTGATGATATGACGATTCAGATTCATTATTTCCCAGCAAAGACTGTGGTTGCTGGTGATGATAGTAATGATGATGTGGCTGTTGTGAAGGTTGTTGCTGCTGTTGTTGCAAAAGTTGAAGCTGCTGTTGGTGACGATTAACAAAATCCAAACTGTGCTGTTGTGGTTGCTGTTGTTGTTGTTGTTGTTGTGGCTGTTGTTGCTGCGATTGTTGTTTCTGTTGTTGTTGTTGTTGGTAATATGATGATGAACTTGGAATGTCGAACAATGATCGCGTAGTTGGCTGTCTCAAAGCCGTGTAAAAATCATGGCCACTACCATTACCAAGCCAATCGCGGTCAACATCATTATCAGGAACTTGACGACGGTTGACTCGAAACAATTCTGGATCCCAATAATCTGTGGAGCTGAGAAACATGTCTTCAATATTTGATGTTGTACTCTTCTTTGTAGTACTCGCAGAGTTTGATTCGGCTTCTTTTTTTGCCGCTTCCTGTTGGGCTAGTTGCTTTAGCCGACGCTCGTCGCCAATTGGAGTGGGATAGGTTGGACGATCATTTCTCCAAATGTCGTGATCATAACGCAGATAACCAGCGTCAGTGTTGGCGTTGAAATTAAGCAATCCGTAATTATTATCACCAACGTCTGCAGAACCAAAATTGCTGATCCCTGCCGTCGCCGATGCCGGTCTGGCAACATCAGCTATGCCAGACAAATAGCCAGCGTTCGATGCACCAGCCGAACGCCGCCCGCTGTCCAAATCAAACGCCGTGGTAAAATGATGGAATCCACTATTGGCGGTGGTTGTCGTTGGACCTGCAGTCAGCGTTGTTTTAGAAGCTGCTGTCCCCGCAGTGTTTTTGTTTTGAGCTTTGGCACGGTTAAAACACATGCCAAAAGGAGAATAGAGCAGATATTCGGCGAACAACTCAAACGGATCCCCTGATTCGTTCGCAATATTGGCAGAAGAAGAACTGTCGACTGACGAACCAAGTCCTGTAGCTGAACGATGATGGTGCTCTGCTTCGACATTTCGAGCAACACTCGCTGCCGCCTGGTCGTTGTTGTTAGCGTAAGAAGAGAACACATCTGTACCAAATGCGTTACTGGCCTGCGCAGTTCCAACAGAAGAATATGCACTGTTGTTATCTTCAAAATTTCTGCTTGGAACAACGTTCGACTGCATGTTCTCTTCGCCAGTATTCATCGTTGATTCTCTGCTATTGCGACGTACTGTTGACGGTGAGCTGACAACGTTAACTGTTGCTTTCATCGACGGTGACGACATTACCGATTTCATAGTCCAGACATTCTCATTGATATTGCTGTTACTACTGACACCAGTGCCAATACTACAAGCGCTAGTAGTAATTGTGGCAGTGTTGTTTGGCACGAAACAAGCAGAGGTGAATAGTTCAGCAGTGCAAACGGCAGCGGTCGACACAACGCTAACAACAGGCGGTGCCGTTGAGGTTACGGTCACAACACTGCTCGAGGTGATGACCATCGCAACCGCCGCATCCGCTGCACCTGGCTTAGCCGTCTCAGCCGCTCTCGGTCTAGGCGAGTCTCTGACATTAACGCCGCTGGTGCTGGTATTGCCAGCTGCTGCAGCTGACTGTTGTTGCTTTGTCGCTGCTGCTGCGGTGACTGCACTTGGTATCCACTGAGTGATTTCAGGAAAGCCGGCTTGATGAACAACTTTGGAAGCTGTTGTTGCTGTTGTCTGCTTGTCCGCTGACCTGCCGCCGCTCGGCCCTGCCGACATTGCTGCTCTGGACGGTGAAACGCCAAAGCCGGAACCAGAAGCAGAAGTTGCTGCGCTCTTCGCTTGACCAGAAGAAATATTGTCCTTCTTATTGTCCTTACCTTTCACTTTTGAGATGATGTTTTCAACGTGCGATTCAGAATCATCTACCAGACCGCTGATCATTTGTAGAGCTTGATTTGCCGCTTCAACTGATCCCCTAGAAGCGGAGAAACTTTTCGGCCGGTTGCTAAAAAAGCTTACACTTCGGAATGCTTCATGTTTGAGTTTGATGGGTTAGTGTGAAACCGTGTGAAAAAAATTAACTGCAGATATTTTTAAAAGGAAACTGTTGAAAACGCCAGAAACAAACTCTCTCTGTGCTTTTTTCAAAAAAAAAGTTGTAAAAACCAATAGAGCAGAAAAAATGAAATCTTCTTTTTCTTGCTTTTCAGTAAAGCTGAAGAAATAATGACAAATAACACCAAAGAAAAGTACTGATTTGAAGAAAAAATGCATACAAATTGCTGAAACTTTGGTTAAGCTTTGCAATAAGCTAACAAGAAAAGAATACCAATGCAGGGAACATACAAAAAAAAATTCAGATTAATAACTGTAACCTTAGCCAAAATTACAGCAGAGAGAGGGAGAGTTGTTTTTCTTTGTTTTGATCAGGGATAAAGAAGAAGTATGTGAGGAAGCTGAAAAATTAAACCCATCAAGCACAAAGAAGCTTTTCCAAAAGCGACAGCAAACAAAGAGAAAGAAAGAAAGAAAAAGCAGACAAGAAGACAAAAAATACTGTACAAAAACGCACTTGATTGTGACCATGCGCTCCTTCTGACCGTTCTGCTGCTTTTCGACTTCAATATGCGCTCCGCTGGCCTCTCGAATGGCGTTGATATTTTGTCCACCACGACCAATGACCCGGGCAATAGCCTGTGACGAAACGTATTGGCGATAATGCTGCTGAGGACGGCGTCCATCGCGCCAGGTCGGCGACGAGCCGGTCGGTTCTTCGACCCTCCAACGGCTAGCCGCCTGTTGGCTAACAATATTATTAGCACGGAAACGACCTCCACTTCCTCCCCCTGATCGCGTTGCGTGGTCAGCAACAGCAGCGCCACCACCACTACCAGCAGCAGCAGCAGAAACCGTATTAGCTTTTGCATGCGTGTCAACAAAGCCATGGCCAGTTGCTTTGCAAGCATTTGGTTGTTGCACCGGTTTCGATGAGGGAAAATTTTCGCTAAAAATTACACCCATAATCTGTAATCTCACAAAAGAAATTAATTAATTCAAAAAAAAAATAATAACATACGAAAATTTCAAACTGCCTCGTGAAGTTGACGCATGCGAGTTGAAATGCTGAGGTCGGGATGAACAAGGTGTAGACGGTGGTAACGGCGGACCCGTGGAGCCAGAACCACCGCCGCCAGTGGTAACTTGACCGCCGGGCGTTCTGACGCCACCAGTCGGCTTGGGCGACGGGACTGCTTCTTGCTTGCCTTTGCGCAAACGACGCCTTCGACCCTGCCGGTCAGTTGTCTCACTTCCAGCGGTGCCACGCTGACGACTGTCGTAAGACGACCGAGCCGGTATGAATTCCGCATCTGAGCCGCCGCTCTTCGGCGAACCGGATAATTCTTGGTCCATTGGAACCTTCACCGGACATGACTCACCAACGGAAGAGATCAGCGGTTCCAAATTCACCACGGGTCTCCTTTCCGGAGAGAGGCTCGCTGCTGAACTCGCTCTACTGGTGTTATTACTGCTGCACGGACTCCTGCTGACCGTCAACTGATGCTTCTTGGGGCCACCCGTTCGTCTAACATTATCATTATTCGGTCGTGATGCTGTTTTCGTAGCAGCTGTTGCTGGTGTCGTTGTTTCTGCTGTTGTAGTTACCGATGTTGTTATAAAATTTTCATCGTTCATTTCTTCATCTTCGACAACTTCCTCAACATCCACATCCTTCGATTTCACAGCAGTATCCGCTTGTGAGCTTGAATCTTGCGACGCAACGTCAACGCTACTCGCCGGTTGCTGCTGCTGTTGCTGTTGCTGTTGTTGCTGCTGTTGTTGTTCAGCTTTCTTTTTCATCTTTTTCTGCTTGTTTTTTTCCTTTTTCCTTTGCTTCGCTTGACGCCTCGACTCAGCCAACTGTTGTTCATGTTCAATTTCCATTAACAAGCCGGCAGCCACTTTGTTCGCTTGCAACGCTTGTCGATCTTTCGCTGTCTCGATTACATCCACAGCTTCTCGGCATTGAGCCAACAGATCCTATTATGCACACATCCAACATATATATATATATATATATATATATATATTGGAAGGAAAAAAAATGAACATTTTAAAATATATGATAAATCAAATTTTCAGACTTTATCAGTGATTGTGCTCAAATAGCGAACAATATCTTGATGAGAGGGAAACTGTCGAACATGTTTGACCAATAGTCGAACCACTTCCACATGCCCTTTGCGAAAGGCAGCCATCAAAGGTGTTACGCCTCGATTGTCAGCCGCCTCGATGTCCGCATTCGCTTCAATCAGCACGGCCACCGTTTCCAAATGGCCACCATGTGCAGCAAGCCACAAAGCCGTGTGACCTTTCTTTGTTTTAGCATCCAACTTTAAAATTTACAATGATTGCAAATGCAACGAACAAAACACAAAACAAAATAAAAAAGAAAGGTATCTGATACGCACCCATACGCCATAATTCAACAGCATCGATACGAAAGCAGTATGTCCTTTATCAGCTGCAATGGTCAGACAAGTGTCACGACCTGTTGGCACTGGGGAACAATTGGGATCGGCACCAAATTCAAGCAACACTCGCCCAACTTCAACGTAACCGCCAGTAGCGGCTTCCATCAGGGGTGTCAGACCACTCTGAGAATGAAAAAAAGTAGTTAAAAATTAAAATAAAATAAATCAAAAACAAAACAGTTTGATTCATAAAATATAACATAACATATTATAATAAATACCTTAGCACGGTGTTCAACTACTGCACCACTTTGTAATAGAAGGCGAACCACATCTGCCTTTCCTTGGAAACATGCAAGCGTCAGGGCAGTGTTTCGGTTAGTTTCAATGTGCGAAGTGATATCGGCACCACGCTCAATTAGAAACTTCACTGCTTCTGCGTTGCCGTTCATTGCAGCCAGCATCAACGGCGAGATGCCCAACTTACTTCCAGACCGCGCGTTAATCTCAGCACCGCTTTGCAACAGCAACTGCATCACTTCCGTGTGACCGCCGGATGCTGCCACACACAATGGTGTGTAGTCGTTGCCGTTACGATGCTCTTTGTTGGCTTTGTGTGACAATAAAACACGTACCGCCTGTTTGCGACCATTTTGGCAGGCCAAAGTCAATGCAGTGTCTTTGGTACGTTCGATCACCGCCTCAATGTTCGCGCCTTGCTTGATCAGCACCTCGACCGTAGAAGCGTGTCCTTGGCTTGCGGCTACCATCAATGGACTATAGCCTGTAATTGCAAGTAAACCCCATTTCTCATCACAAAACACATAAAACATTGTACATAAAACGGTAAATTCAAATTGCAAAATTACCCCGTTTGTCACGGTGCTCAATATGCGCACCACGTTGCAACAAGAACAATACCAAATCATCGTAGCCACCGGCGCAGGCTAACGTCAATGCAGTGTCATGATTGCTTTCAGTCTGGATGTTCAAATCCAAAGTTGAAGACGATCCGGTCAACTTTGCATCCGACTGTGCTGTGGTGGATGATGCAACATTGCCGCTACTATGACCAGCAGCGGTGCTAGCAGCACCGCTCTGCCCGAGTAAAGTCGATGTAAATGGTTTCGATCTTCGAGCTGTGTGGCGCTTGGTCGTCTTAACCATGCGAGTCGATGTAAACGAACCAGCTAAAGCTTCAGCTGGTGGAGGAGGCGGTGGAACCGCGGTCGGGGGTGTCAGGGGTTTGGCTTGCGTTTCATGTCCAACATTTGTCTGCGAAAATTGTTGAGGTAGTAATTGCTGTTGTTTTGGCTTTTGCTGTTGTTTCTGTTGCTGTTGTTTCTGTTGCTGCTGTTTCTGTTGTTGCTGTTTTTGTTGTTGTTGTTGTTGTTGTTGTTTTTGTTGTTGTTGCTGTTGTTGTTGCTGCTGTTGCTGTTGTTGTTGTTGCTGTTGTTGTTGCTGCTTTTGTTGTTGCTGCTTTTGTTGTTGCTGCTTTTGTTGTTGCTGCTGCTTCAGTTGCTGCTGCTTTAGCTGCTGCTGCTGCTTTTGCTGCTGTTGTTTTTGCTGCTCTAGTTGTGGTTGCTGTTGCTGTGACTGTTGTTGGTGTTGCTGTTGTTGGTGGTGCTGTTGCTGCTGTTGTTGATCATGATGATGCTCTTCCTGTGAACGTTGCAGTCGTTGCTGCTGCCGCCTTTGCATTATATTTGTAGCAATAGTAGCAAAATTCGTCATCTTCAATGATACATCTTCGTTTTCAGTTGATGGAAATGTATTATGATAAGCAGCAAAATAATTGCCAGTTAAGTCTACATCTTTGTCTGTCGAAAGTGGAATGAAATAGCTGTCTTGTGAAATAGAAGTTGCCAAATCTGCCGAATTAGGCACACATTCACCCACTGTAGAATAGTTTCCATTAAGATGAGGACTCTGCTGACTGTAATTATAAGAGTTATTGTGTTCACATGTTGCGCAACAAATTTCCTCAAAGTCATGCTGTTGTTCTTTTTGGTGTTGTTGTTGCTGCTGTTGCGGTGGTGGCGACGGCGTGGCTTGCTGCTGATCAACAGGTACAATAAAATTAAATTGCCCTTGTTGTAACATCTGAATCTGTTGACTACTGGCGAAATGTTTCCAAGCTGCATCAACGTCAATTAAATCAATGTGCTGCAACTGGGAACCCATTGTAAAATCCGCGTGTCCATGCAAATGCAAAGGCACTGATTCTACATCTTGCTGTTGCTGTTGCTCATTGTCAACAATCGGTATACCATCATCCAACTGCTGTTCACCATTAACGTTGACCAACCGACCAGCCGGACAATATTGACACTTGGGGGACATTTTCGATTGTGCTGATGACGGTGTCAACACTGGCTGTTCTAAATTTCGGCCATGATTCGTGTCCGGCGGGGTGATGTACATCAAACTGGTCAAATGATTCAAACAACGATTCGGTTCTGAGCAGTTCATCAATTGAGAGTACGGACTTTTATAACACTGCGCAGCAGCCCTTTCGCATATTGGATCGCCGAGTCGTTTACCTCGTTCGTACAAATTTCCCATGATGCTTATATCTAAACCAGGCATCTGCTCTTCTGACGACTCAGACAGTTCTACTCCATCCAATTCACATTCAGCCATCTCATCGTCACTGCCATCGGTAAATTTCGACGGTTCAGCTGATTGTGCGACACTTTCACCTGCTGAAGACATCACTGAAATCGAATCCAAAGCTGCCAACCCGTTAAGCGCACTATCCAAGAGTATACGACAAACTCCCGTATGTCCACCACGACTTGCTTCCATGACGCAGGTCGTACCGTCTTTCAGCTTTACATTCGCATCAGCACCACGTTCAAGCAGCAATCGTGCCACAGCTTCGTTACCAAAAGAGCAAGCCAACGAAAGAGCTGTATGCTCCCTCCCAGGTGTCATGCGATTTATATCTGCACCCCTAGCTAAGAGAAGTTCCACAATGACAAGGTGCCCATTCTTCGCTGCTTTCATCAACGGAGTTTGCCCGTCGCAATCAGCTCGTTCCACATCTGCACCTTCACTCAGCAACAACTTAGTAACTGTAACATGTCCATTCTCAGCCGCTTTCGACAATGCCGTCTCCATTGCTGGGTTCAGTGCTTCTAAATTAGCTCCGTGTTCCAAAAGTAGCTGTGCGCAACAAGCCCAACCCTCTTGGGCCGCTTCAATCAGCGCTGTGTTGATACCAGCTTCAGTGTCGGCATTATTGCACAGCAAAAACAGGGCCATATCCTAAAAACAAATTCGTAAATTTCAAATTTCCGCAACAAAATCAAAAAATAAAAATATACCTGCTTATTTAAATTAAAAGAAGTGACTAATTTTTTTAAAAATAAAACTAATTTAGAATTTACGTGAAATAAAAAAGCCAGAAATAACAAATCACAAAAAATAGATTAAAATCTTACCTTGTAACCATTAGAACAGGCAATAGTCAACGCAGTTTCACCAGTCTCTTCATGAACTGTATTCACATCGGCACCGTAGGAAAAAAGAAGCTGAACCAAGTCCAAGCTGCCAGTTCGAGCTGCTTCCATTAGAGGAGAGCAACCCTTATAACAAGGATAATTTACATCGGCGCCATATTCGAGAAACAGTTTAATCATGTCCTCGCATCCGCTAACTGATGCCAACAGCAATGCCGACTCCAGACAAGTGGACAAAAGTTTCGGCGAATAACATTTTTCCAGAAGCATCCTGGCAATATCCACTCGAGAATCGGCACAACACTCAATCAAAGCTGCCTCTACATCACTCTCATCAACATCATAGTTGCACTTCTTACTTAAAAAGTATTTCACAATTTCCAAATAACCTTTGAAACAGGCGACAGACAACGGATTATCCTATAGCAAAAAAACAAACTGTTCAACAACATCCAAACAAAACAAAAGATGCAAGCACAACAAACAAACAAACCTTAGGATGTCGATTAGGCATTTTTACTTTCGCGCCGCGACTAATCAGCAGTTTCACCATATCAAGATCGCCAATGGCGGTCGCCTCAGCTAATGGATAGAAACGATCGATGCTATTTTCTTCATTCGGATTAGCACCTGCATCCAGCATCGCTTCCACCATATCCATTTTACCGCTCGCACATGCAAAATACAAAGGTGAGCAACCTAACCGAATTGAACAACAGCAAAGAATGCAGAAAGAAATAACATAAAAAAGAAATTAATTGCCTACCATTTTTTGATAATTTGGTCAAGGAGGCTCCTTTCGACAGCAACAATTTCACCACCTCAGTATGACCGTACAAGGCAGCTTCCATCAAAGGGGTTCGGTCACCGTCGACACCACGATTGTCCACGTCGATCTGCAACGATAGCATCGCTGACACAACATCGAGATAACCGTGCATGCATCCCAGCATCATGAGAGCCTGGCCTTCTTCAACGTCGTGGGTTAAATTAGCAATTCGAGACGACAAACCCGCGCAATTCTCACCCGAGCTTAAACATTACAAAATATTCATAACCAATAATAAAAACCATTAACTTGCATTAAAATATTTCAAATATAATGAATTAAAAATGATCTAAAACTAAATGAATTAATTACGTGAAAAGTTTTTCAACTGAACACACAAAAAATATTGTTTGATTAAAATTTTATAATTACAGAATAAACAATTCGCAGTCAATTCAAACTACAACGTTTCGATAACTCAAACTGAATCATCACTTACTTTTTTCATTGAAATTCGTTAATTCATGTTATAATTGCTTTTAAATAAATTATAATTATAAAATTTTACAATTAAAACCAATTTCAGTGACATCAGTTAACTGATCTGAAGCTGCTAATTGTACATAGCCAAGCAATTTCTCTAACTAATCGATTAATTGTAAAACAGTTTTCCTTTAACACGTCCATGTCCTAATAAATCAATTACTATTTTTGTACATTTTTAATTTGACATAAAAACATTCAGAAAACTATGATTCAGTAATTCTAGTTATAAAATAATCTTTTCTATAATACGATGCATTGAAAAAGAGCACTTCAGAAAACTAAACTTGAAAATCAATAATTTCTAAATTTAAAACATGCAATCAGTTTCATGAAATATTATAAATTCAGTTTCGATACATTATATCACATGAAAAAATTATCTTAAGCAACTGATCACAGTAGTTGTATAAAGATTCAGTTAATTTTTCACATTGCATAACCGCCATTGACAAAATAAAGAACAGGAATGCTGTGAATTAGAAATAAATTACAGTAAGCTTTAGTTTGCCTTGAACTAATTTTTTAAATATCAATTGCATTTTTCAAACTGAAATACTTCGGTCCAAGTTATTCCGTATCTCTGTGACTTGAAACTGATTAATTTTGAAAAACAAGTAAAACGAAAATGAAAAATACATGCACATAGACAAATGAACAGATAGCAACAACATTAAACTAAAAACAAATCACTTGAAACTGAATTTAATTACCTTAATTTAACAACCATCTTGGCTAGTTCAGAGGTTCTGCCTGGACCACACTCACAACACACAAACCCAGACGGACCCGTCTCACCAGATGCTAAAAAAGAAGAATTTCATTTGTTAAAAAATATATACATAGCAGCAAATCAAAAAGAGATTTTTGAAATTTAAAGCCTCAAAAACTTTGAACTATCATGATTTAAAAACTGATAAAATCCAATTAAAAATCCCCAAACTCTGAAAATAAAACAATTTACAAAAAGCTGCTCACTTGCACATTATTAGTGCTAATTTTTCATATAATTTTCAATGTATTTTCATCTATAATGATTGGATTCAAAAAGATACTTGTTTGCTAGCCACAAAGAGAGAATAATCGAAAAATCTGTTAGAAATAAAAATCAAAATGTTCTAAATGTGTTGTTCTAAATTTGTTTGGTAAAAATATTTTACAGTAATATAAACCAGTAGAAACAACATAATGCGAAATCAGAAATTTGTTTCTTGGAAATAATGTGAATAACAAACAAAACAATTGACTTAAAAACAAATGAAATTAAATAAACAAGGAAGTACACATATTCCAATAGCTGACAGCTAAATTGCCGCGAAAAGGAAATTTTTTTTAACCATTTAAGTTCAAAAAGTAGCTGTCGGAAGGAAATGAAAAACAAAGCATATACTCTGTTTTCCCAAGAACAGTGGCAACCCCAATACTAACCAATAATAATTCAATTTTCATAAATATTAAAATGAATTTCCTATTGTAGGAAATAATAAGTATTTAAATTTTAACATAACAGATCAGACAAATAGCAACGCAGATAAAAGTAAATTTAATATTTTCACAATTATCTATATTTAATTTAGTATTGCATAAATTTAATCTTACTGTTGTTCACTGGTGGCATATTGGCTAGATTCTGCATTGAGGATTCCTCAGTGGCAGCATTATTCATGCCTGATAAATATAAAACGAGGTCGTCGTCATCCACATCAGTATCCTTCGATCTGGATGACATTTTAAAATACACTAACTTCCGTCTGGAGCAATCTTGCCTACAATATGTCAACAGTAGTTGTAATTGCACAAACAAGCGCGCTAATCAAAAGCGTAAAATGAAAATAGTGAATGAATCAAATTTATGACTAACCTTCGCGGTCACTAGCCTACGGAAGTGTTAACTATCTAATACGTTCGTGCAGGGCGATTTAGAACTTCAATACTGAAATCATACAGTAGACAGTAATTCGAGAAAGAAGCATAACAATTTACACTGCAGTGCATAATATTCCAAATGCAAAGCAAATTATCTTCACTGCAGCCGTCCAATAATTTAATGACTAGGAACAGCTTTTCATTTTGATTAGTTTCTGAGCTGTTCATAGTTTTTGACAGTGTACTGGTGTTACAAAATATGAATTACTAACATGTTCCAAAATTTTAAAATAAAATATTCTAAACCTATCACAAAATCATGATCTAAATCGATTGCACCAGGTGATAAAGTTTTAAAAATTCAAAAAAATTTAAATCATTTAAACAGTGAAATCTGTATAAATGTATTGAAAATAACATTTCATTACGTTTATCATTACAGGACAGAATACGGTCCGCCTTCAATCATCTAGACATTGCTGACAAATACAGTTATCATAATAAATATGCAAGTTCGTTCAACTTTATAATCATTAAGATTAGAAATATATTCAGCATATTCATATTCAGCAGTTATAGCCTAATAAATGTTAAAACAGAAAATAACAATAAACAGAATAAAATTATTTTAAATAACATAACAAAACAATTTCTAAACCTTAAAAGTATGAATATATATAGAATTGTACTGCGCCTCAAGGTCATTTCAATAAAATTGATTAAGTGCCTGAGCAAGTAAAAAAGAAATATTTAGAAACAAAATGAAATATACACATATATGTATATATTTTATTTATTTATTTATTTATTTATAGATGAACAAGTAATAAAATAAAATAAAATATAACATAAATTATGATTAGATAATCATATGTACACCACATGCAAATGGAATTGCTTGTTTATAAAAGCATATTTTTTAAAGTAATAAACTTTAACAATAACAAGGATGACTTGTAATAAAAATTTCAATGCTCTTGGAATGCATCAATTTTTGAAATATTTCATCTGCATATTTTGGTGCCTGCTTAAAAAACGTATACTGTATATTTCAAATAAAACACCTTTGAAAAGCACACTAACAAAATTGGCTTAAGTCTAAAAGCGTTGATAAAATAATAAATATGTAAAAATATAAATATGCATGAGGGAAAACAGATGAACTAAAACTGAAGTATTGCATAGAGACAAAATAAAATTGCTACTTGCTTATACATTTTTCTACTGTAGGATATTTTTTGAGTTTTGTCATTTATCAAGATTTTCAGCTGTCAATTTGGTAACATTTTACCTATCAAATAAATCCGTCATTTACACTACTATGTTTCGTTTGGGAAGTTCAATTGTTAAAAAACATTTCCAAGTAAAGATTTTTCATCAGATGCTCAGAAGTTATTCTTTTACTTTTTATCACAGGCGTTGCTCAGAAATGACAACTGGGTCCAGTTTAGAAAATTTTCCAGTTCATCAGGTAAAATTATTTATATCAGAAAGATTTTTTACCACTGCTTTTGCTCTACAGAGGATGTTGATATTGTTGTCATCGGTAGTGGTCCAGGTGGTTACGTCGCTGCTATTAAAGCTGCTCAGCTTGGAATGAAGGTGCGTTTGTAGATTTCTTCTTCACAAGGCGTTTTCTTTCTGTCACAATATTTAATATTTATGCTGCGGTTCAATGATTATTTGCGTTGTTAAATAACGTTTGTTGCCATGTATGCAATTAATATAAAGCAAAATAAAATAAAGCTTTTTCTTGAATTAATTTTCTGTAGACCGTTTGCGTGGAAAAGGATGACACACTCGGAGGCACTTGTCTGAACGTCGGCTGTATTCCTTCGAAAGCGTTACTTAACAATTCTCACATTTACGAACAATTTGCAAGCGGCCATTTTGCAAAGCATGGTATTTATGTTTAATATTTCTAAGCATTTCTCACGTGTGATCGTTTTTCAAAATTTTTGCATCATTTTTCAGGCATTGAAGGCACAGCTAGTTTGAATTTGGCAGCGATGATGGAGCAGAAGTCGAACGCTGTCAAGATGCTAACTGGTGGCATTGCAGCGCTGTTCAAAGCGAACAAAGTTACACATCTGCATGGCCATGGAACAATTACCGCGAAAAATGAAGTGACCGTCCAAAAGCCGGATGGCCAGCAAGAAAAAGTGAAAACGAAAAATATCCTCATCGCTACTGGATCTGAAGTGACGCCATTTCCTGGAATTGAGATCGATGAGCAATATTTTTTAACTTCCACTGGCGCGTTATCGTTGAATCGTGTGCCCAAGCACATGGTGGTCATTGGCGCCGGTGTGATCGGTGTTGAATTGGTCAGTTTTGTTCATATTAAATAATGCTTGCAAGTTATCTCTGTTGTTGACTTTAATTTTCAGGGTTCGGTATGGCATCGTCTCGGCGCTGAAGTAACCGCAGTTGAATTTCTTGGTCACATCGGCGGTATTGGCATTGATATGGAAGTTTCAAGAAATTTTCAACGTACCTTGTCCAGATCGGGTATGAAGTTCAAGCTGAACACCAAAGTACTTTCGGCCACCAAAGTGTCCAATGATTTAATCAAAGTGACCATGGAAGGTGTTAAACAAGGGTCTAAAAAGGAAGAGTTGGAATGTGACGCGCTGATGGTTTGCGTTGGTCGACGACCGTATACGCATAATTTGGGCTTGGAAAATGTTGGCATTCAGTTGGACAATAAAGGACGTGTACCAGTGAACAAACGTTTTCAAACAAGCGTACCCAAGTTAGCGTCACTTGTTGCTGCTTTTAATGCTTTCCTATAATATCATTTTCTTGATCTATAAAGTAATCGTCATTTGCCGTTTATTTAGCATTTATGCCATCGGTGATTGCATAGAAGGACCGATGTTGGCGCACAAAGCCGAAGATGAAGGAATCATCTGCGTGGAGGGAATCAACGGTGGTGTTGTACACATCGATTACAATTGCATCCCGTCTGTAATTTACACACATCCGGAGGTAGCTTGGGTTGGAAAATCTGAAGAACAGCTTAAAGAACAGGTTTCAAAAACGTGTGCTTTTGGTTAATTTTTTCTGCTTATTGTCGTCTGCTCTCTTCAACATCCAGGGTGTGAAGTATAAAATTGGCAAATTCCCGTTCGTTGCCAACAGTCGTGCCAAAGCGGTGAACGATGTTGACGGATTTGTGAAAATTTTGGGCGACGCAGAAACAGATCGTATCCTTGGAGCGCATGTGATTGGACCCAATGCTGGTGAAATGATCGCCGAAGCAGTGATAGCGTTGGAATATGGAGCTTCATGCGAAGATGTGGCACGAGTTTGTCATGCACATCCGGTTATAATTTTTTATTCTGTTCAATTTTTCAATCATAATTTTTATTTCACTTTTTCTGTTCAAAATACAGACTCTGTCAGAAGCGTTTCGTGAAGCCAACTTGCAAGCTTATTGCGGCAAAGCGATCAACTTCACCTGATTGATTGGTCTTTTTCCATCTTGCATCATCAGCACATCTTCTCGCTTCTTCGTAGTGTATTTTCGATGGCACCCTAGCCGCCGCCTCCTGGCGTCAGCGAGATAAAAGCAACCTAGCAGCTTAATGTCATTGAGCTTTATCCATTGATTAATTTTTGATTAATAAAAATTTTGGGTGTAATAAAGCTAGAAAGAAAACAATGCTCAACTTGTGCTTGCATTTTGGCGTTATTATTCAGAACACACGACTATTGGCTAGTTGGGGTACATACATTTAAATTCCAACTTCCCGACTGGCCACATTTGCAAAGCAGTGCATTTTTGACCACATCAACACGCATAAATCCACTGAATTTACCGTCCACTCTTACCAGCTATTATTATGTACAGAACGAGGGTTATTCAATCACTGTTAACGATGGCATTATAATACGAATCGCATCATGAACGCCTCTGAATAATCAATCATCCAGCAGCAGCAAGGCCTAACAATACTGCCTCAGATACAGTAAACCTGAAACAAGAAACTTAATCGAACATTCGAATTCTTGATTACATTTCATACTTTTTAAGCACATCTCAAACATCGACATTAAAACATCAAAAATTAATTTCAGAAAAACATGCTTGTAAAGAAGGTCAAAATACAGTATCAACACCAGTCGTGTCACTGATTTCAGGTATAATGTACAAATATATGCAAATAATAAATTATTTTTGAGCAAACTCAACAGTTGATGACTGCTTTTCCCAGAATTCAATGTTTAGCTGTGCATTTATTAAGAAAAACATTGTTTTATTCATATGTTTAAAGTAGCAGTAGTATTATTTATCAGAGCAGAAGTAGACTGCTGTATGTATAATACATTACTTCGAAGAATGAAACGAATTTCATCAATTTGAATAAGTACTTCTTAACTGCAAAACGAAAAATCACAAATCACACTTATATAATCAAATAATGCAAATCATAATGTAATAATGTATGCTATTACAAGCATTCATACTGATTTGCCGAATAAAGACAAAAAATAAACCCACAATAAAAAGCATGCAAAAAGACCCCACACCAATTCACTTAATGATTAAAAAAATGCATACAAATAGATATTTTGTGTGTATATTAAGATGCGTTGAGAAATTAATCAAATGATATCAGTTCTGCTTCTACAGGCTCTGATTGCGCAGATGGTGGTGCCTGTGTCACCGGTGTCGATACGTTCGGCTGGCCTGCAGTCGGCATCACCTGCTGCGTCTGAGGTGGGTGCATCACCATACCGGGTATGCCTTGATTTACAGTATACGCATGCGGCGCCGGAAAATGTCCCGCTCCAGCAGGAGGATAAACGTACGATTGCATGTCCATTTGACCGGTAACAGCGTACGATGGAGAGTGATGGTACGCAGATGGTGCATGCATATACGAGTGCCCATATAATGACGGATCCATTGGACAGTACGGAGAATGGTAAGCGGCATGCTGCGGAACCATCGAAGGCTGATTAACTGGATACGGATTCGGCATCAACACCTGCGACGATGGTGCACAGCTCTCGTTTGTCGGCACTGTATATGGATACATCAGTGCTACGTGCGGAACACTGACAACTTGAGGAGTCTGGGAAAACTCTGCCTGTCCAGTACATGAATGACTAAACGCTGCGGATGGCTGGATAAGCGTATTCGAACCCATCGCTCCTTAATCATTGAGCTAATAAAAGTAAAAAATTTACATATAAATAAATCCATACCTGTAAGCAACGATGGCTGTTGCTGTTGTTGTTGCTGTTGATGTCGTGGTGCTAGACCGATTTGAATAGCAGGATCCTGCTGCTGTGAATGTTGTGATGGAGGCGGCGGCGGCGGCGGCGGGGGCGGTTGCTGCATTGTCGTTTTGTTGCGCATAAACAGTTCTCGTTGTTTCTCCTCAACTTGCCGCAAAGCTTCCATTCTTTGCAAGCCAAGCATTTCATACTTCTTTATACGCATTGACTGCAACTTGGCCATCATTAGCAATTGTTGCTGGCGCTGCATTTGAGCCAATTCAACTTTCTTTTTATCTCTGTATTCCTCTCGAAGCGATTCCAACGCTTCCCTTGCTTCACGAATTTGATTCACTTTATCTTGCAAATTTTCATAATATTCTAAGAAACAAGGGAGAAAAAACAATACAATACTGTGAAATAAACTGCATTTTGAAATTATACCTCGACGATCAATTCGCTCTTGCATATTCTTTAACAATCGAGAATGCATCGAAGTAAGGGCAATGAAATTGTTCTGGATGGTATCATCGGCTGTAACCGATCGCCCACGAGTTTGATTACTTTTGATCCGATTGACAAACACACTGATGCTCTCGTTGAGTGAATTGATAAAATCTTGCAAAGCGGCCATTTCGACGCCATTATTATTTTCACTTGCCACCGATTCCAGTGGTTGCTTAACCATTGAAGTAGGTTCAAACGGAGCAGAAGGAGTGGGAGATTTTCTTGTATTCGCCTGCTTTTGTTCCATTCTTACCTTTTCCCAATACTGACGATTCAAGTAACGAGCCAATTCATTTTCCATATCTTTCACTGACGACATTCCTTTATCTTTTTTCCCTTCATTCTAAAAATAAAAAATTTTTAATCTAAAAGTAGTCATTAATATCAGAAAAATATTTTTTTTTAAATCATACTGTACATATTGACAAAAGAGAACACTGAATTCTACCTAAATTTCACATTTTACCGTCTCTACAGTAACCTTACATTACAATAACATAAAACAAGTTCATTTTCATGTATACAGCGCAACTGCAATAAATCATCAAAATAAAAAAATTAAATTACATACATTTCAAATTAAAAAAAAACAATTCTTTTAAAATAAGCTGCAAAATGATTAAACTTATTAGTCATACATGGTTTTGCGCATTATTTGCAACAGAAGCAGAACCAGTGCCGTAATTTGAGTTCATCATTGTCGGAGGAGAAGTTTTCCACTGATATGAACTACGCTGAAAATCAGTACAATTGCAATTATTCCATAAATACTGACTCTAAACTATGAAACACACATTTTTAAGACGCTCTTTCTCCTCCTTCTCTGACTGCGATATAGCCAACGCAAGTTGCAGCTCTTCCTCTTCTCTGAGCTCTGCTTCTTTCTTCTCTTTCTCCTTTTCCAACTTAAAAACAACTGTCATATTATAATACAAACAAACAGCAAAACAACATTCATCACGCCCATTACCGCAGCTTTGCTTGATTCAACGCACGATGGTGTAAATTCTCCCAATTTTTTAATCAAATCTCCAATTGGACTGAAAATAAATTGACTGCACTTTACAAAGAAAGAAAATTGATTTTTTATATATTATTGAAAATAATATACTTTCTGATTCGATCAAAACAACCTTCACACACCCGAACATCACGCTCAATACCAAGATGCGGCAAAGGTATATTTTTATTGCTGCATTTGTCACAAAAAATCTGACCACAGTTTCGACAATGATGCTAGAAATGAAAGATTTTTCTTTATACACATTGTAAAGCATGCATATATCCATGTGTTCATAGTAAAAAGCATAAATAAACAGATAAATAAAATTACTTTGCGAGTAATGAGCGAAAATTGAACCTTGCATCGAAAACAATGGTCTGCATCCACCCAGTCTGGTGCTGACTCAGCCATAAACATTGCGTCACTTTCACGAAGCACCGGGAAAACATGACCTGCATTTACCAATTCAAACAATAAAAATGTTTAACAATAAAAAAGAGAAAGAACGTCACAACCTTCTAATTTCATCAATGTGTGCGTATCTTTCACAATTTTGTATTCCGGATTATCGCGAAACGCATGTGCCCAACACTGAATCAACTCAAGCACTTTGTCTTTAACTTTATCCGCACTTTCACTTGTAACATGCTTCAAGTCTTCCATGAATTCCTTAGTGGCAATTTCCCGATGTATTTTTGGACCACCATTCTTTACCAGTGCTTCTAAAACCACAAGTGCATGGTGTGCTACGTGCGGATTATCCGAATGATATCTTTTTCGAACAGACAAAATTGCCGACTTTGGTCTGAAAAATATTTTTTTTCTTAAATAAATTCTACTTGCAACCAGCTCAGTTGCAAAGTCAATTTAAAAAATTCATGGATAAACTTTAATCTTATTTGAAACAATGCTTTAACTAATGTTAAAAATTGTTTCTTTCTGATGTTAACTGAAAATGCATATTCTTACGCAGTTTCCCCGCTTCTGACTGCATCAACACAGTTCATAATACTTTCCCAATCTGCCTCTAACAGTGTAGCATCGGTTGCTCGATCTAAAATTTACAACTGATCTACATATTTGTAAAAATCAAAGCTGTCAATAAGAATTCTACGTTCACAGTTTTAGAAACAATGTAAATGTGCTGACGTATCGAAGCAGCAAAACAGTGACCATTTGAAGACTAATTTAAAAGTAAAATTTAATAAAATGCCTACCTAATAACTTTTCAAACTTTTTCGACATCGTCAACGTACAAAGTAGCTGAAAATAACAACCCGGAAGTGGTACTGTTTTTTATATAGTGAACAGCAAGTTCATTCATAGATTACTGTAGAAAATACTCTGTGAATTGTTGATAATGATAAAAAAAATTCTTTAAGTTTATCGCGAAAAACGCTTGCAATTAATATCATTCTAAATCCTTTAATAAGTATGAATAATTAATTAGAAGAGCGTAAAGATTAATTTCTTAATTGAAAATTAATTGCCTTTCTGTAATTTGATGCTAACAATAAAAATAAAAGAATCGTACTCTTTTTTAAAATAAAATAACAATAAAAATTATTTTTTTCCATAAACATCCATAAACAAAATAGCAAATTATTTTACATTTTATTTTAACAAATGATAAATATGCGTGCGATTGCTGTAAATGACCCTTTTGAGAATTAAATTTGCAAACTTGCTGAACAAAATTTTTCTGTTTCTCAGCAAAATTATTATACATAAATTTCCGATGTTTATCACACTGATGAAAACTGATGACGAGATGAAAATATTATAAAAGTGAATTTCTGTTTTTCTTAGGCAAGTTGTGTCTTGGATAAACTTTGGGCTTCCTCGGATAGAGAATATCTTCATTTCTTGGATAGTCAGGGGGTGGAATATATACATGCGACAGACTGCTACTTCGAGTTCCATAAAGTGCAGATCTGTCACCAGGTCGGATAGTGTATATTCCATCATCAATGCCCACGGTGGTCAAGTTGAATCGCTTGTCATACGGTTCATCAGGAACGGAAAGTTCTAGCATCTGAATCAAACAAATGCTTGCAATACAATTAATTGCAAATAAAGCTGCAAATTTCACCAATTTTTCACCTGTGTTTCGTACTCCTTTTCACTAGGCGACATCAGTACAGGGTTGAACGGCGGTATGCTACCGTAAAGCATTGCTTTTTCGCTCGATGCTCGTTTGGCCTGCGATCTAAATTGCAGAAGGAGATTTTAGAAGAAGATACATTTTAAATCATGAAATCATAAAAGTGCAGCTGAAGTACTACAAATCGGCAACAGCAATGTTTGTAAAACATGCTTAGCAAAAAAAATAGTAAAAATGATCAATTTGAAACTTTATTAATATTGTTGTTATTCTGTACAAAAGAAAACATCAAAAATAATAAATTACAAACATTACACGTTCAGCTTATCACTATAATATATGAACAGTAAGAAAACAATTAATATTACAAAGTTTTTTCTCATGCATAATCTGCATTTAATGGTTTTGGCTGACCAGATGCAATCAATTTGACAAGTGAAAATAAAAGTAAGAAACGATGATGCTATTCTGAATAACCGGAAAGTGTACGCAAGGTAACAAGAAAATTGAATACTGCAAAAAAAGGAATTAAAAGCTTTTTTGCAAGCCAATAAGTTTGCCATTGAACATCAAACTTCCAAATGCTAGGGACCCAAATTGCCGACACTTGTCGATGTCAGCTTCATTGACAGTGTGAAATTTGCCGATCAAAAAATTAACTTCGAATCCGTATCTGTCGGATCCTGAAAGAAACACACAAATGTTGTTTCAGCATGCCATCAATGAAATTGAATAATTTTTCAACTTTTAAATTACTTTCAAAATTTCTAAATAAAGAGTGATAAAACAAATTCCATTAACAAAACAGTGAAACATATTTTCAGTGTCAAAATGACTACAAGCAGTCAGCCATTGCAAATATAGTTTAAAAAACCAAAATCTTCTATTCAGTTCATATTTATAATGGAAATTATAATTATAATTATATAATTGATGAAGGAAAAAATAAAATGAAATAAAACAAAAGAAATCTACCTGTTCCAATAGTAGCAAAGGACCAGAACCCCGACGAGACATGCAAGACCGATGAAACAGCCAACCGAGATGAGAACAATTTCAGACATTTGTAGTCGTCGTCCAAATAACAAAGTCGACGGTGAAACCATTTCTTGAACATTTTGCACAAGCAAAGCAGGTCCTAGACGTTCCTTCAATCGACGGATATTTTCTTTGGCAAAAATTTCTCCCAGATCAGAGGAACGACAAGCACGTTTCGTCTGAATATTGACGGCCACAAAAATCAAATTCACGCTTAATAAATTTCACATTTTACAACTGAAGTTCAACCCTAAAACAAAAGCCAACAATTTACCCAAAGTTGTTCAAAATACCCAAATAATCTGCATCTTCAATTCTTTCCAAAATAATCATCTGACATTTGTTTCTGCTTCTTTCAATAATTTGTCTTATTTCACTAGAATGCAGAAAGAAAAGCATAAAGTTGATTACAAAAAAAAATTATCAAATACAATTTTCTTACTTTTTCAACTTCTTTACATATTGATCTTGTTGACCAGCATGCCATTTGTCGACGGTAACCATAAAACGGTTCGTATCTCTCACGGCATTCACCTAAGTGTAACAAAAAAGAGCAAGTTTAATTATTAAAATAAAATCCAGCATTCAACTGGTAATAATGAAACTTTGCACTCACTACAACGTTCGCCTCAGCTGAAAGAGGAATACCATATGAAGGATTGTCTTTAGCCTGAACTCTGAAACGATATACTGCTGCGCTCTTGCCACGTTGTTCTTTAAGCTTTGCTTTAGTTTTCAGCTCGCCAGTTTCTTGATCAATCATAAACAACAAACTGTCTGGATCATTTTCCAGCAAAGAATAAGCAATCTGCTTATTTCTTCCCACATCCTTGTCTACGGCCTTAAATAAATAAATAAATAAATAAATATTGAAAAAATATATAAGATGACAAAAAATAAAAAGAAAACAAATGCGTGTATTATTCCTTTTCATTTTAGCATAATGTATATTTTTATTGATTTACTTTGATTCTCAATATTGGAGTAAATTCGGCCGCTTTTTCGTCGACAATTCCAATAAAAGTACCCAACAGTGCAGAGTCTTCATCAAACTGAAATTCAGGTCTGTTGTCATTTTGGTCCAAAACTTCAATAAACACTGTAGCATAGTCGATATACTGTGCACCTGAAACACAAACCCAAGTGTTAAAATTTTCACACCAATTTCAACAAACCGTTGTTACCAGATGGAAGGGCAGTAGCTGCGCTGACATTCAACTTGTACATGCTGACTTTTTCACGATCCAACTTTATCCTCGTTTCAAGCTCACACAAACCACCAGATCCCGTTTTGACAATGAACGCCTCTACAAAATGTTGTTCATTAAAAAAATTAATTAATCGCCCTTCGCTAATGCAAGAAGAAACAAGCAAACAAACAAATCACCTTCAGAATCACCATCTAAAATTTTGCATTGGACAACTGGTTGCCAAGTTGGATTGCTGATTTTCATCGGTAGAGTCATGACAAAGTGAGGAGAAGGAACCAATTCGTATACAGTTGTGCTGAAAATAGAATCACACCAAAATAAATATGTCAAGAAGCAAATGAATGCTTGATGCTTTAAACGATTGTTTAAAATGATCCGCATACTTGAACACGCTGCTAGCAAAGTTGTTCTGCAGATGAACGGCATTGCTACTTGGCGGCATCCAAGTAGATAAAGAACCAAAATGAAATGGTGTTGTAGTAGTAGAAATTTCAACGTAAATTGTCACTGTAGTAAAGCTGGAACGAGGTGGATTTCCTTTGTCTTTTGCTTCAACAAAAAGCTGAAAGAAAGACAGTTTCAAGTGTCAATTCAATTGAAAACCCTTCAGCACAAATAAACCGTGAATTTATTCTTGCCAGCACCGAGCAATGACTTTGCAATGGTTATGAGACCACTGTCTTCGTCAATTGCAAAAACTTTCGCCGCCTCTTCATCACCAATCAATCTATACTTGATCAAATTGTTTGGAGACTGAAAAGGAATTTTTCAAAAACCTTAACAACAACAAAGATGCCACCAATCATTACCGAATCATCTCGATCACTGGCAGATACTTGGAGAACAGAACTACCAGGAGGCAGTGCTTCAGAAATCGTAGTCGAATACGATTTCTCTTGAAATATTGGACTATTGTCATTCAATTCCTGAAATAAAACAAGATCCCAAAAAAAATTTTTTTCCTTCTTTTCAAAAAAAAAAATCCTTTGCTATTTACATGCACAATCACTGTAACCCTTGCCCAAGCTGGTGGTTGTTCAGACAAATTTTCTTCAGTACCAACAATCAAAGTATATTTCTTTTGCTTTTCCGCATCCAAGCTGACCAACGTCGACAACATCCCTGTTCGCTGATCAATAGAAAATAAAGACATATCACCCTTCCTTAAAATATACGTCACTGGACCTTGTCCTCCGTCCAAATATTTGGCCTAAAAATAAATAAATTAAACACCAACAATTCAATTATGATAAGTATGAAATTGAAAAATAAAAAAAATTTACTTTTATTTGAACCAAATTTGTTGGACCTAAATTTTCATCAATTCCCACAGAATAATTTCCAGTAAATACTGGAACTCTAATTGCAGCGGTGTCAGTGTTGTCATTCAAAATTTCTATCGTTGCATCGACCGAAGACTGGAGTGAAGGCTCACCTCCATCTTCGGCAATAATGGTCAGTTTGTGCACCGAATGTCCAGTAGTCGACAAATCTGCCCGGCTCTTTATAATTCCTTTCATTGGATCAATGCTGAAAAGTCTGCAAAAACAAATAAATCTTAAACAATAAAATTTTTTTTCACCAAAATAAATTATCATACTTATTTGGAAACTTCAAACGATATCGAACAATTCCATTATCACCAATATCATCGTCTGTGGCAGTTATTTTGCCGATAATTGAATTTGGTGAGTTCGAATTGACTGTAAATTTAATTGGCCTTTCGTTGACAATTTTTGGTGGATTATCATTAACATCACTTATATTAACCAAAATTTCAGCGTATGTTGTCATCTGTGAAGAATAATTTTTTTTTAAAAAATGTAACAAATCAATCACACTGAATGAAAAATTTTCAAGACAAACGAAGAAAATTTGAACATACTGTGCCACTTTTGACTTCAATAACGAGGCGATGGCTTGGAGTATGTTCTCGATCGAGAACACCAGCAGTAAATATTCTTCCACTTTAATAAAAAAAATAATAAATTTTGAAAACAAAAGTAAAGAAAAAATAAAAATGGAAACAAGAAGCAAATATGAAACGCACTCATTCTTTTCTATACGAAATTTTCCCTTTTCTGTAGCGTCTGTAATGCGATAAGATGTTTGGCCCGGTGCAGCGCCTTCAGCCTACAGTAGAAATTCACAGTCGATTTTGGTCCAAACCAAGATATGGCAAGATAAAAAACAAACCAATACCGTCAGCGTCATGACCAAAGTATCCGGCGACACTTCTTCGCTTACTGTTATGTTAAATGTGGCTGCAATAACTGGCTGCGTAGCCGGGATTGTTGCAGTGGTGGTTGCAGTGGTGGTCCAGGCCATTGGCTGCACGGATTGTGTGGAATATTGATACAGATGACCAATCGTGGCCGCATCCACTACTCTGACCATTATAGTAGTCGTAGCAGTTCTGACAGACAGAATAAAATCTTGCGCATCAAATAATACTGTCAAAATACTAAAAATTTACTTGAAATTTACCTGGAAAATTTGTCCATCACTTCCAATACAACACGGTACTGAGCGTTTGGATTTAAAAATCCCAAAGCAATCAACGTGTTCGTGTCTTCATTGTAGTGGAATAAATCTTCAGCACCTTTGGATACTGACAGTATTCGATACTTGAGAATTGCCAAAGTTTTGCTATCTTTCACTGTTGCTTTGACCTGCAATTGAATACGATCAATTGATTAATTGATCAAAATGAATAATTTAAAAAGCAATTCAAAAAACAAGCGAGCAAAAGCTTTCACCCGAATCAAGCTTTGCTGTGGCAAGCCTGAATAAGCGGTGGCGTAATAAACTTTCGAACTGAATGCAGGTGGTGAATGACTATCCAATGCAATAACCTCAATTCGCACTTTCACCGGTTCGCTTGTTCGAATTGGTGTCGTGTCCACTTCCCTGGCACGTATCTTAAAGCACTGAAGATGCACAACAAACAAATTAATTAATTTTTCATTCTTACAATCAATTCATGAACATTGTCACCATTTTTGTCCACTTTCAAAGCTAACGCATTCAAAAAAACATAACCACGTTGGTCAATAGCAAAGTGATTGGCACCCGAACCACTTAAAATGTACTGATATATAGCGGGTGGCATGCCTGGTTGCTGAAAAGAAAAAAGATCTTTTATGAATTGAAATTGGGAACGTCACAAAATTGCCCCTCACGAGCTTACCAAATCTTTATCAACAACAGAAATTTGCAACGGTGGTCCATTCTGGCGACGTTCAGTACGAATTAACGTACCAATTGAAGCATTTTCATCAATATACGCCTGCGTGTTGGTCACTTGTACTTGCGGTTCAAAACGACTCTCAGTCGGATTCAACGCCTGAATGTTCAGTTGTGCGAAACTAACTTTACTTCCAGTGTAGGCAGTTCTGGCCTGAAATTTGATTTTTTACAAACTTACTTTTTCCATTTTATCAAGATTAACATTCAACAATTACACCACTTACAATGACGTAAATCAAAAAAGGACCAGCCTCTTTGTTAGGAATGATCTTCAGCTGAACAATTTCAGCATTTTGAGCGTTTATTGCAAAATATTTGCTGAACGTCTCAGGAGTGCCTGCAATGATTTAATTTTCATTTAAATAACAAAAAAATATCCTGATCATTAAAATTACCATTGAAAAATGCATAAGTTATAGGCACATTGGGATTGTAGATATTTCTTGCTTTTATTGGCAGTGGATGTATTTTCAGCGCTTTCTTTTCCTAAAAATACACCAATCATGTATGATACCATATAATGATCAGTGATAAATGCAAATAAGGAAGTTCGACAAGCATCTCAGCCATTTCACAATGACCACGAACAGTTGGTTTGTTGTGCAAGTCGGTCAAGTAGATTTGAATAAGCAAAATGTGAGTTGCACAGGGTGGTGGTTCACAAAATCAAAAATATTCACAGATCGAATAACCACTGTGTTGATGAAAAAGGACACAGCACAACACGCTAAAAACATACCGGTGGAATGCCAGTGACAACGCTGGCTGTATACTGAACTCCAGAACAAATTGATACTGCCGGACCGCACGCAGGGTGAATAAATGACAACGGCTGGCTTGCGTAAAATTGATCTGACGGCATTGCTGGCCACAACATATTCCATGACTGAAAAATGTAAAATAATTTGTTATAATGAAGAGCAATTTGCAAAGTGTATGAAAGCAAACAAATGCATGCAATTTTCGCTAACGTAAATTTATTTTGATATTGCGCAGATCAAGTTAACATTGAATAAATTTGAAGTTTACTCATAATGAAAAAGCTTCTGAAACCGGCTTTTTTTAAACGACTACGCTTCGTCAAGTTAGCATGCATAATCATTTAAGAAGTGCAAACTAGCAGGGAGTAAAATCAAAAAAATATTCAAAAGATAAACATAAATACATCAACAGCAAACATTCAATTACCTGAGGTACGTTGTCATTCAAAGGCTCTGTTAGAGGTTGTTGTTTGAAGTAAGATTGAGTTTTGTTCTCTTGCTCTGTGAAAAGTTGAAATATGAAAAATAAAAAATTTGTAAAGATTGCAAAAGATCATCATCATCATCATCAATCAGCAAATAATAATTACCAATTTTATCCAGTTGTTGGGCAACAATAATCGTTGAAACAAAGCAGAAAATACAGAAAAGCGAAAACAAAATTCGACATCCAGTCGTTCGGATAGCCATGGTGCAAGTTGACTAACTCGTCGATGACAGCAACATGTTCAGCTTTTTGGCAAAGCACTCGACTGGACTCGACCCAGAAGAAGTATGCAAAGTTCGTGATATTTTCCCTCTTTACTTATTTTAGGGATGGGATATTTCTTTCTCTTCTCTTTTTCTTATTATTTTCCTCTTCTAGCACTTTCCCTTTCTCTCCTATGCAAAGCTTCTCTTCAACTGTCGAATTGGCTGTTTGAGCAAGCTGCGCGGTCAGGTGAAACGACCTTTTCACAGGTTAGCTTCTTTTCTAATTGACTATCCCAGGCCGACTACCACCAAACGGCCTCTTTATTGCCACAACGTCACGGTCTGCTCTGATGTTTGCCAAGACCAAAACAAACTGGCCCTGTTCTGTTGGTCGACCAAGCAAATTGTTGTCTCTCCAGTATCGCATTGCGCATGTAAACACAACCAACTCTTGCAACCGTCCTCAAACTGGACCTTACCTCTACATGCGAGGTCGTCTAGCAAAATACAATGCAAAAAAATTTATTCAAAATTAAAAAAAACTAAAATGAAAAACATACATACGTATGTGTATTTTCACATGACTGGAAGGTAACTTGGAAGAGCAGTGTGTGAGAATGATTTCTCTGTTCGTTCATCTCGATAATACTGAAAGAAACGTGATGCAAAGGTTAAAAAAATAAATAATTTCAATTTTCCTTATTCTAAAATATGTAAATCAAGTGTTCAAAAATAACACTTTATTATTATTGTTGCTATTCACGATGATAGTCCGTATCAAGTACAATTCACACGTAATACAATAAAACAGAACCTTCTTTTGTTCTTCTTGAGCAATGCATAAGGTAGCAATGCGTCATTGGATTTGATTTGAAAAAAAAGAAAAAAATAAAATAAAAAACTCTAAAATCTATATTCAACAATGTCCACAAGTTCGAGCGCAGACAAAACGCATTGGCACTTCGAGTACTGATGTTCGGCACATTGCAGCCCACTTGTAGCAATCCTTCCACATGTCGGTGCAAACTGAAAATTCAGATATAGATTTTTTTGTTATTAAAAAATAACAGAAATTTAATAAAATAAATAAACGCACTTAAATCTAAGAATGGAATTTTCAAATTCAGACGAAATGGTGGTCTTGGGGGAGGTGGGCGAATTGAAAACGGAGCTTCATCGTAATCATCGTCCTCGTCGTCTATTACTGGCGGTCTCACCAACGGACGAATTATCGGAGATGGAGGGGGTACAGGCCTGGAATTTGGTCGACTATGGCAGTTGTACAATGCGTTCAGACGTCGCAAATCTGACGGACTAAAATCATCCGACTTTCCCATCACGCTGGTCATGCCAGGTTTTCTGGCAACCATCGTGTCTCGACCATTTTTGGAAAACGATTTCGAATCATAATGCATAATTGACCGATAGTCGTATCGTTCACCAAATGTATTGCTTTCTGACGGGGATACTTTTTGAAATTGACTATGCGCACCTGTACTGAAAAAAAGGTTAAACAATGCTTTCACATGTTCACAACCAACGCATACCGGCTCTGATGTTGTACCAAATTACATCGACAAAATCATCCCTGTCAGGTCTTTCATGCTCATGCCAAAATCCAATTGCGTGCATCAATTCATGTATAATGGTTCTATAATAGATACAACCGTCGTCCAAAGATACCGTCTGACGGCCACCCGTTCGACCAACGTCCGAAAAACAACTGAAATTGCAAGCATTGCAAATAAAAAGTAACTCAGTAATCTGAACAATTCAACAATCGCCTCACCCGTCTTCTTTTTTAATATACAGATAGTCTGGTTCGTGCGTTCTTGCAACAAATTTAATACACGTCTTCTCGTGATAAGCTTGCATTGCTCTGGCTATAATCGCACGTTCACTTGCAGCTGAATGGAACGAATAAATTAAATTAACCATGAAAGAAGAAAAAACAAGCTTACAATAATCTCTTGACAAAACATAAGGAACAACGCCGTCTGGCCATTTGTATTGACTACCAATTCGTGCGTTTCTGGAAACGCCCCTAAAGTTGGAATTTGAGTCGAACTGCCTTCTTCGAAGGGCTTTTCCACGTACATCGCCACGATATTTATCTGCAACAATAAAAATATTGAACACTGCTGTCCTTTGAACAATAAGAAGCAAAAAATATATATAATATGCAAATACTACAAAAAAACTGCCTCACTTAATTGCCAGATGCTTTTCAAGCCATTGACAAGCAAATCTCCTGAAATAAATAATATACATATATATATATATAGATGTGGAAGAAATAGAACGTTCTATTTCTGTTTTTCAAAAAAGTTTCAAACAACCCACTTGCAGCCAATTTGATTCCATTCTTGAAATCTTGCGGTGTTAGAAATGGTAAATTTATCTCTGAAATAAAATTTTAAATTAACCCAACTTGTTTCGATAATAAAATAAATGACAGTTCAATTTTCTCATCACAGTGATATATGTGATTTTAATTAAAATGTGAAAAATGAATAACAACAACGCTTTAGTTATAGTTAAAGCTGTTTAAGTTGAAAAAGTGGAGAATGTCACAATTGAAGCTGAAACAGTACAGTAATTATAATAGATCAAGCGAAAATGTTTACTAAATGCAAAGTGACAAATCAACAACGCCTACATAAAAAATTACATTATATTACATTACATTACATTACATCACATCACATTACAAACCGGCAATCGGACCGTGCAGAAGAAACAGGTTCAACAGCAATGAAAAGCTAAAATCGCAATCTGATCTCGAACAACAACGCCCACGATTTGCCTTCAAAGAAAGCCTCTTGTTTAAAAATAAATCGAATTTCTAATTGTTCGTGATCTGTTCAACTGATTACATCGACCATATTGATAACAAACAATTCACTTTTCGTTCAACTCTAGGCGTGCAATCTGATTTCTGATAATGATCAATTTTCCATATCAGTGCCAAAGATTTCCAACAAAACGCCCCTGCATCTTCTGATAAAACAATATCGTCCTTGATATAAATTGAAACCGAACATATATTCAAATATGACAAATTTTGAAAAGACAAAATTTGCTTTTCATTAATTCTTGATTTAATTAGAAAAAGAAATGTTAAATGTTGCTATTAAAACTAATTCTCTAAAATAATCTTCATTGAGGGGAAAAGGGGAGGGGAAATTTAATTATCAACTTATACAGATAGAAAGCAAAAACGTAATTTAGTCATTTTGCATTTAAAAACATAAAAAATAAAGTTTAAACAATCAGCATTCACGTTTAATGCCATAACTGCCCCAGATTGCACTGTTCCACTCTGTTTACGTGCTCACCAAAATGCTGCCTCTCTTATTCAATCACCCTATTCGTAGAAGTGAAAAAATATCTTTCCAAATGAAATATTATCATAAAATAAAAATAAAACTCATTATCCAAAAGAAGTAAAAAAAAAAGAAATATCATTCACATAAGTTAAAAAAATTTGATCATAATTACATGTGCAACAAAGTAATTATGAAATAAATATATGCATAGAAGAAGCAGTTCGATATTGTATTTGAACAGTTAGCTCACTGAATGTCAGAAAAGAAACAACGATTTATGAGCAGTTCAATAAATGAAATGAAAATCTATCCAAAGAATATGAGAAGCTGATAATTAACTTATAATTATATCAATACATTTCAAATAATGAAAAATGAGATTTTGATAATCTAACAGTAAAATAACAAGCAAACAAATATTAAAACGAAGACGAACAACTGATTTATAAAACTAATTGAAATAACATCATCTTGGTGAATTTAACGCTAGTTGTTCTACAATCCACATCTACTGCCGTACGTATAGGCAAATTAAATGCTTTGAAATTATTAATGGGGATACTGTTGAAAAAAAATTTTGCCTTTTAAAGCACGTGCCTCATTGATATGAAAAGAAGGAAATAATCTGTTTGTTTTCACTTTTTTCACAAAGACAAATCATAGCAGCATATCATATATCAGGAAACAATCTCAACTGCTTTAATCTACAACACTGGATGTTGTAAAGTTCGGACTGACAGAATGATAAGATTACTATTACTAAAAAATATAATACAAATCTTCTATAATACATGGTTTAATTAAATAAGAAATTATAATATAACTGAAGATAAATAATTTACCAAATGAAGCAACAACTGCGCATCCTGATAAAATTGTTAATAAAAACTGAAGCGAATTCAGAAGCTTCATAATCAAAGACAAAAGCTTCGAACAACTGAACCTTTCAGTAATAAAAAAACATTTACAGCACGAGATTGAGGCTGCTGGGAGGCGCAGAAAATTTTCACAAACCTCTGAAATAAGCGAAACGAAACAGAACAATAAATGACTGCCGGCATCGTATGTTGCCTATTTCTACCTTTGCATAAAAACTGGTTCATCGAAACCACATGCATCTGTCTCACAGTACTGCCAATAAGTTATTTAATGTAATGTCCCACATTCATCAGAGATAAAAAAAATAAAGTGAAAAAATTACAGATGTTTTCAAAATGCAGCTAGTCTAAAAACCGAAGCAAATACAAATGTCACGGGATGTACCTATTTCTTATAGCAAAAGATCCGGCAGAAATTACAACGCCTATTTATAAAGCAGTGTATGCAAATGAGAATATTCAAATATTTTTTTTCAAAAAAAGAAGTTTCACTGACCTAAATGTGAAGAGATGCCCGGCCTTGGCGTCGAACGGTGAGTGAATCACTGTAGCACAACATTCTCTGATGCTCTTCGCCATACATCGATGCGATGGTGATGTTCACCAAAAGCCCATGTAAAAATTACAAATTTTTCATTTCAAAAGTTTTTAAAACTAAATAAAAATGACATAAATTTTTAATATGCAACTGTTATTTCCAAAAAGATAAGTAAAAAAGCATTTTCCAATTAGTAAAATTTTGTAATGAAACAATCAGCAAAAAAAAGAATTTCAGAACCAATAAATAAATACCCCTCCTCAAAAAACCTCACCAAAATTAAACGTACGTACAACTTTTCAATGCATTTTTCTCACCCTTATTTTGCTACTTTTATCCAGCTGAAAATGCATCTGAAAAAAATTAATGACAATCTCTTGGATAACAATTGAACATGAACAAAATTTTCAATAAACCCGCATCACCATTTACACGTCATGTCGTGGCACAATTTAACTGCTTAACAAAGAAATGATACTTTTGAGTATAATGTTCAAAATTTAGCGGCAAACTCTACTTACAGTATATTTGAAGATATGCAAGTATCTTTAAGTGTGATGCAGCTTTCACCAGTTCTTCAATTTTCAGCAGTTGCAATTCAACATTGCTTATATGCAAATTGTACTTGGATTTTCAGTGTTACATTTCTTTCTGATTTACTCGTGAAGTACGAGACAAACAAAAGTGATGACCAACTTTTCAAATGAAAAATATAAATAATAGAGCTGATATAAAAAATTTTAAATCTTTAAGGTATAGCACATTGTCAAGTACAAAATGGTCAAATAAAATCGTCAAAATGCAAAAGTAAAATATTTTTACTATAAAAAAAAGCACAAAATCACAAGCGCATTTTTTCTGTGATGGTCTGAATGATCGTTTTTCCATTTTTCCATCGCTTCACTCACATTGTTAACTTACTGAAAAATATAACCGACTGGTTAAAGTAGTGAAAATACCATACATCATCTGATCAGCGTAAAGTAAAGCATCGCTACATGCTGAACAGTGAAAATATTTGTTTAATTTTGCAACTCATATACTCACGTATACACAAAATCTGCATCAGCATCATATTTAAAAAAATTAAAAAAAAGAATGCCATTTTATAATTTATCAAATAAAATATTGATACTAAGCACAAAATCCACACGATTTTGGACAAAGGTATCTCATCAAGAATTCATAAAACAACGACCTGCACCGGTCAAGAATCAGCCAGCACTGGGTAGCTTTATCTTCGCATATTTCTAAAATACATGAGTAAAACAAAAAAAAAAACAAAACTTCAAATTAATATTTGATATCACTTATCAAATTGACCTGCATTTTGATGCGCAGAAGGTGAAGGCAAGAATGGATTCGGTTTGGTGAAATATGAATATGGATCAGTTTTCTCTTTGGATAAAAAAGCATCCGAAGTAGCGCCCGGCAAATGATTAAGCCAAACCCCCGGATTTCCGGCAGCATAAGTGTAATAAGACGAGCAGTTGTACATTTTGTTAATTTTGCGCAAATCGACAGGGCTGAAATCTTTCATCCGACCAATGATGGCTGTCATACCCGGCATGCGTGCTTCGATTGTGTTACGCCCGTTTCGTGAAAATGCTTTACTGTCGTAATGAAGAATTGAAAAATAATCATAATTCTCATCATAATAGTCGCTCTCTAACAAATTCGCTTTGCCAAATTGATCATATCCTCCTGAAGATGGAAATTTTTTTAATAGTTATATTAACAATGTTCTCAAATGTTTATAATTTGAAAAAAAATAATACGAAACTTTGTTCTAATAGAAATACCTCTGTCGACATTGTTCCACAATATTTGAATGTAATTGTCACGATCCCATCGCTCATGTTCGTGCCAAAAGCCAACCGCATGCATAAGTTCATGAATAACTGTTTCGTAATCTATACAACCAAAATCCAGCGATAATTCTTGTCTTCCACCACCTCTTCCAACATCCGAAAAGCAGCTAAAATATAATTATTGTATTAAATGTAAAATGTAAAATAATTAATTATTTTAATGCAGAAAATTTCCAAAAATGACTGCATTAATATTCTTCATTTTCTACATATATATATATATATATATATATATATATCTTCAGTTTCTTCCTTGTAAATAAATAGCACTTTACCCGTCAATTTTCCCAATATACAAATAATCGGGTTCAAAAGTTCTGGGAACAAATCGAACACAAGTTCTGTCATGGTAGGCTTTCATGGCTCGTGCAATAATCGCCCTTTCTTTGGTTGCTTAAAAAAAGACAAATGTCAGGTAGATAATTTCAAATTCAAGACAAAGAAACTTGACAATACAAAGCAAACCTACTGTAATAATCGGACAAAACATAAGGTACTTCGTTGTTGGGCCATTTGTCCTTCGTCATGCGTACACCATTCCTGCTAACGCCCCTCGTCTTTAGACGACGTCTCATCACAGCCTTACCAACAATATCTCCTTGAAATTTGTCGACTACAAAGAAAAGATACTGATGTAAAAATTTGTTTATTCAAAATACACACACACACGAAAGAAAATACTACCTTGTTGCCATGGTGGATGAGTTTCAGATCCGTAAAGTTCTTCTGAAATTATACAAATTTAAAGATAAAAAAATTTAATCATTATATAATAGCAGAGCAAAATTATCCTATTATCAAATAAAGAAAATATTGCATGCAAATGATGGTGAAAATGTAGAAATTTTGCTTGCAAAAATGCAATCCGGTTAGCCGGTAAAACTAGCTGGACAATCGTTTTGCGGTTCAAAGCTTCCATTGGTGTTGGGGTGGGGTCGACTGAAAGCTTTCATTTCGTTCAATATACCGGCTATTTACTGTATGCATGAAATAGCTGACGAAGGAAAAGCATACGAACGTGACAAACCAGTTCCAATGGTGAAGTCAAAGGATCCAACGGACGGTGACGCGTGTCGACCAACTGTTTGCACAGCATTACGCCATTCATTCTTGCATCCAGAACAGCTGGCCATTGGCAAAAGAACAAACAGCTCATTTTCTCTATTCACCATTGCGTGCTGCGTCACCAGTGGCAAAACCTTGGAACATTGCATCATTATTCACTGCTTTAACTTGCAACCACGTTTTCTTTATCAAATGTGAAAACTAACCAACTTTGCAAATATTGCACTTTCACAATTGTCTTCTGTTTCGTTTCAGTAGCCAATTAGCAGCAGCAATACTTTCACATCCATCCATCAACATGCATATAGTAGTTAATACTAGTAGTTGTAGTTGTAGTTGATGTTGTTGCAGCTTATACTACATGCTGTCCGTCCAACTAGTCAACATTAACATCAACACTAACATGCTTTGACGATCATTTGTGACAAGCAAAATGACTTCATATTTTCAAAATATCATGCATATTGAATAAAATGAAAAATATCTCGCTTACCAGTAGTCAGATACATCGCATTTCTGAAGTCATCAATGGTCAAAAAAGTACCATCTTCTTCTGAAAAATACAAATTATTTAACAATCGAACTGTATATTGTTCAAAAATTATAAAGGGAAATTTTTTCGTATGACATTTCATTAAAACTAAACTTTCATTGTCATAATAATATAACCTCACAGTAAAGTACATTTTATTTTATTAAATATGTTTTTGCGTTGCTTGTTGCTTTTGTTAAAAATGAAACTATTATTCACAATCAGCAAAGCTGAAAACACTCATCAGGTCAGCCAACTTTCACGTCATTTCATGTTTTAAATACGTACAATTCTTTTCTTTTCTTTTCTTTTCTTGCTAATACACTGCATTTCTAGCTGACCATAATCCAGCACTGAATTATTCACGTGTCATCTTTAATATTTTTTGAAATTTCAATCATCAAAAACCTTCGCAACAGAAAAAATTTAAATTTTCATAATTTCGAAAAAATTATCTCCTCTTATCATAACAGAATCTTAAGCGGCAAAATTAAACTCATAAGCAACAAACTGGTCAGTCTGCCCGTTGAAGTAAGCAACTTCATTTATGAACTGTTGTTGATTGATCATCTGCATTAGCATGAAATGAAAATTCCAGTTCAGCATCATTTATTTAAAAGCATTCGCTCAGCCTGGTTTCAATTGCACAGCTTTTGTAATGAACGTCTGAAAACATACTAAACGCTTGTTTATTTGTTCAAAAAAAAAATCCAAATTTGTTTAAGGTGTTCCAATCTGAAATATTTTTCATCTCAAATAAGTGACTTTGCTTTCAAATTGTACATTGTAAGAACAAAAATATGCAAAAAATTTATGTTAATTTTTGAAAAATGAAAAATAACCACAAAAAGTTATATCATTGGGGAAAATTATACAAACTGACAAAGCGTTTAATAAACAATTTCCCGTTGTCAATGTCTGCTTTTTGTCGGTCAGTGCTTTTCTTTGTCAGAAAATGAAACGGAAAAAAGGAAAAAACCTTGTAAAGTAAAAATTATAATTTAAAAAAAGCCCTTTCAATCGACCTCATTTTTCCTACAGCTTCGACAAGTACTTTCAATTGCTCAATATTATATATATAACAATAACAACAAAAAAAGCTAAATAACACAAAAGTGATAAATCAAACTGGGGAAATGCTATTCATTTGGGATTTATTATCCTGCTTTATTGTGAAGTAGGAGAAATTGATGACCCGACAATAGAATGATCCTGAAAAAAAGATTAAAAAATTTCCCTTCCATATAAAATAAAATAACCAAACTTCAATAAGTGTGAATTCAACTTTTGAGAGACTTTGTAAATTTTCAACACAATAGCTGCGCTAACCGTTACACCAATGTATACAATATTAAATCAGATGCTTCTTGCATTGTTTTAAAATTAACTTTTACAATGCATGGTGCTTTTTTTGAAAAGTGTTTTAATATAATTTCAATCTCAAACAATGAAAATAAATTTTGCTCAAAGTAAAAGATAATAATGCCATTTTTGCTGTTAAATCTGTTCAAAAAATTGAAAATTTCACATTCACTCCCACCAACACATTCCCCGGCTCAAAATCAGAGTTCAGAAGAAGATATTCAAATTCAATAAATCATCGACAAAAATTCTCAATCAACGAATGACAAAAATGAATTACTACTAACCGTATGGTAAGCCCAACGGTGCCGCGTCGACGACAATCCAAAGAAAAGCAATGCTTGAAGCCAAAGTAGAACAGAAACGTTTCATTGGAGCATTAGCTAGATGGTATGCTGTGTTGACGTCGAATTATTGTTATTCAAGGTGTGATTCAGAAACATCCACCGATGTTGAAGCAGTTGATGGTTGTCGATATATAATTTTTGCAAGCCGTATTCGGCTGCTGCTGCTGTTGCAATAGTAAAATTGAACGATAGAAATGGAAAATCTTATTATACACAACTTCAAAGTGAACCAACAGCTCAGATGAAGAGAAAAATAATGTAATTAAAGTTGCAAAGAACGTTGAAAGTATATTATTTGCCGCCGGAGATAGCAAATGGCCGAGCAGAGTATGAATTTGGTGAGGTGCACAGCTCGCTGATTGGACAATTGGACCAATGAAAGAACGCTGCCCCGCCCAGCCCGCCAAAAAATGTTCCCTCTGCCCTTTTTTTCCGACCGGCTCGGAACCGAGCCAGTTTCATTTACCGTTTGGTCGGCAAGCTTTGCAAGTTTACTCTTAACAAACAATAAAACAAGCCTACATCAAAGCTGGTAAGAATGAATGGGGGAAATTAAAAATAAAAAATACTAATAAAACAAACAAATTCACTCCTACTGACGTTGAGAGGGAGAATTTCGACAAACGGATGCTGGTTTCTCTGAACCAAGAAAAAGCTTTGTGTAATTTTCCAATTCACAGTAGGCGTTGTCAGTCACAGCAAGTACAGTGTAAAGCTAGATGCCTTAAACGTGGACAGTTTCAGAGTCAAGTTTTTGTGTTTTCACTTGCAATTGGTCAGCAGCCAACTGCTCAATGCTGAATAATGCTGCACGAGCTTTGAACAACCAACCGGTCATCAAATCGTCATGTCCAGTTTTTCAATTACTATAAATGCGCTAAATCAGCATAAACGTGAGAGAGAGAGTGCTACTCTCAGGACATGGCTTTGCATCATTCCACACAGTGGAGAGACGTTTGTCGAGCAAACAGTGTTGATGACGTGTGCTGCGTGTCTGCAGTTCGCAGTGGGTCAACAACTGGATATCAATTGACCATCGATTAAATTGTCTAAGTAAGGATGCTTTCTGACCGACTGCCTCCAATTTTTAACAACAACGACGATTCATATATTGCCACTTGACCAACCTCAAAGCTAAGATGGTGTTGCATTTTGACAACGTGTCACAAATGCGACACAATCAACTATCACATCATTCAATATACAATGCATCCAAGTAATTCGGCATTAATTCGTGTCAAACTGTTCAGAAATCATAACAACCAAATGCACTATTTCATAACTCAAAACTGGATAAATTGCAATACAACAATAAAACGTCTTAAAATGTACTTGTTAAAATTTAAATATACAAAGAAACCAACAACATTTGTATGTTATTAAAAGAACCAACCAATAACATATTTAAAAGACATCTTTGCATATAAAAACAGAATTATCTATGAATTTATATTATTCAAAAATGACAATTTTTCTATCGCATAACTCTTAATTCTCCATTATAAAAACAGCAAAATTTGCTTTTTGAAAAAATGTGAATAAATTTCCCCAACGTTCTTCAAGTAACACACTGAACTTATATAAGTAATGCATTTTTTAAATAATTGTATATGCTTTGTCTCATCGATACCAAAAAAGAGTCTAAAAGCAATGCTTCCTTCCCACTCTGAGACAAAAAAAATTCATTCACAAACAGTTTTCTTTTTACTTAAAATAAAAGAAAACATGAAAATTCCTCCCACATTCAAATCAGGCAAAAAATTAAGCATTAGCCATCATATCTAGCGCAAAGAGCATAGGCTTTCTTCCACTCGAGATTCGAAAATTATATATATATATATATATTGTTACGTGTTACAGAATTGCACACAATGAATCATTCAATTTAAACCAATGTTAAAATAAATAATAAATATGAAGAAAAAATTGAAATTAAAAATTGAAAAAAAAATTAAAATTATGGAAAAAGATAAATAAAAGATAAAATTAAATAAAAATTTAATAAATGAAAATCACTCAACACAATAAAGCAAGATTTTGTTGTGAAAAAAGCCAGAATACTGTATGAATTGAAATCTCAGACAAGTAGATTAAACGTTCACCAAATGAAAACTATGGAATAGTTTTACCCTTATGCACTTATGCGAAACTTGAAGAATTTAAATTTGAAATTATTTTTAAAAAAAGAATCGCACATACCTTTTTTGTCATAAGTTGTTCAATTTTCAGCTTCATGTCTTCAAGTTTTTCCATAAGCAGCAAAATGTTGCAATTCATAAAATAACAAAACTACCTAAAATTAAAAATTCAATTTTAAAATAATAAATAATAATAATAATAATAATAAAATAAATAGATGTAATACAAAGAAATACAAAAATTACAAATTTTGAAATAGTGAAAAGCGTTTGAACAATCGTTGATTAATTTCTGTTCAACGCCGGCAAAATTCAGGCCAGCAAACACGAAACAACAACTATCAGTTACTGATTAGTAGTGGCCTTTCAGACGACGCTGATTTGCATAAAAGTTCGATAGCCCAAGTGCGCAACAGAAATCGACACAAACGCCCACGCAAAGCATCAACTTGAAACGATCATTTCGCATTTGTTTAGCAATTTAATATTATATTTTTTAATGAAATAATTTTTTTTCAACTTTTCATTTGGAACATGCAAGATAATTTATTTTAAAGCGCATTAAATTGCGAATAAATTCAAGTAAAAAATGTGGAAAAGAGCAAAAATTGAACAAAACATTACCTGATCAATTGTCGTCACTTGAGTAACAGTTTCATTTCATATGAATTATGAAATTCAATAAATAGAAAAGGCTGTTCTTGCTTGAAAATACAACGAGAAGAAAACAAAAAGTGACCACAGCATTGCACTTCAACACAGACACAATAATTTGAAAATGACAAAGAGTGCGGTATTTACGGCGCAACAACTTGCTACTCTTCTCTGATTGGTCTCTTTTCAAATTTGCAACATTTTAATTAGGCCATGGGCGCTAAAAATTATAATTACCTGAAAATTTTTAATTACATTTCATAAATCAAAGTAAAAATTTACTTTTTAACTTATAAAATTTAATTTTAAATTCAAATAAAATTAATGAATTTCATTTCTATAAGACTAACATACAAAAACATGCAGTAAATAATTCAGCACTGCTTAAGGGATAAAAAATGATATCATTAAATGCTGAAGGATTTCAATTTTTGCTTTTCAAATTCTTTCATTTCTTTGGAAAAAGATTGATTTTGCAACTGTAAGCACTTGCAGTCAATCAATGACAAATATTTTTATCATAAATCCACATTTTATTGCTATTATTAATTGAACTGTGAACCAAAATATATGAACCAATTATAAAACGATTTTCAAGTATAAAATTATAACACTTTTAAAATATTTTTTTACAATACTCAATACAGTACAATGAAAACCACTAATCACATTGCAGTGAAAAGTGATTATGAAGTGAGAATTCAAGTGTGTTCAAATATTTTTTAAAATTAATAAAAAAATCATACAATGTTTTCCCATTTAATTCTATTTTGTCTGTGTAAACTGCGATGCAGTTTCTGCATAGCCACTTTGCTGTTTTCCATAAAGAGTGCTTTCTGTGTCGAAATCTTCATCCCAATCATCACTTGATGATTTTGTAATCATTGAAACAGAATCTTCCGACTTTGCTCTGCTTAGATTCGTCATGAAACTATCACGTTTCATCATCTTCTTCCTCTGTTCTAACTTTTCCACAGTGCGCATCACTGATCTCATGGCAGAATCACTGTCAGCCGTATTATCATCGTCGTCATCATTCACAGGATGATTCCATTCATATGCAGTTTTACTAATGCCTGCTTCTTTCAAAATTTCGTTGAATCGATTTTCAAGTGATTGTTTCGCAATAAGCTAAAACAAATCAATCAATCAACCAATTGCACCGATGTTCATATAATTAAAAATAACATTAATTTTAATTATTCGATAAACACTGCAAAAACTGATTACCGCTTTCTGTTGCTCCAATAAAGTTGGTCTGTTGTGAATACGATTTTTCAGGGCAGCTAGATTATCTTTGTACCACGTTTCAAAGGCAATTGAATCCAACCTGCCAAAACGCACTTTTAAGTTTCACGTGTAAATTAATGAAATATTCATAATAACAATTAAAAATTCATTAATGAAAAAAGATACTTTAATTTCCGCTTCTTTTCCTCAGCTCGAAGCCTCTGTTTTATATTTTCATCTTCTACATACTGTTTTAGTTGCTTTTTTAATTTGCTCTTTATTTCATTGCTTGTATCGTTGTTTTGAACATCACGCATTGTCGCTTTTCTTCGTTCTCTAAAAAACAAAAAAAATAATAAATAAGTAAGTAAATTTTTAATGTTTTATTTTCTTTTAATAACAACTAATTTGCACAAAACACACTCACTTGCTCATCTCGATCCTCATCAATGTCGTTTTATTAAACTGACTCGCCAGATCCACCTCCGGTTCTCTAGAAAGACATAACAAAGATCGACTTCGTCTAAGAGGTTGGCAGCTTTTCTGTTCAGATTTCATTCTCTACAAGAACAATATGACAAAAAAACAAACAATAAATTAAAATATAAAAATCAGAAGAACAATTTTCATTTTATTCAATATTTGATGAGCAAGTAGTATTACTGTATTTGCTTGGCAACGTGTCCGGCAGCAAGGATCCATTTTTAAAGCAAACGGTTCCACTTTGATTAGGTGAGCATTTTGAATTTTTCTTGTATTCAATTTTTCTTGTATCTAAAAAATTAAACAGAACAAAATTTCTCAATCAACTAGGCAAAAAATGCTAAATATAATTTTTTATACAAATTTCATTCATAAAAAACCAAAAAACGTGTAAATAAACAAATCCTTTTATGCAATTCAGTGTGCTGCTTACTTGGCTGTGAAGTTGTTTAAAATTAGGCACAGGAGCAGATTTTCGAGGCTGAAACGTTGGCTGAACAGCGTTACAAAGTCTGTGACGCTTTTGTAACTGCTGACGCCGATATCCTTCATCATGCACAGTATCCTATAGTTTATTTCAAAAAGTAAAGTTCAATAAACAGTGCATTTGTAATTATTTTTTCGCCTACTTTGCTAAAATCCCCATTGTGGACAAAATGCTGTTGTTTATCAAAAAATTCCTTTTTCTTATTACACAACACTTGTTTGCTCATCTGCATGTCATGTGATGTGGAAGTAGGTCTAAGAGGTAAGGCTGAAATTTGAGGAAGAGAGTTTGCCATTGCGGCTGATCGACATCGCCGTAAATGGATCTCATTACGTGCTTCACTAAGCTTGAAAGGCTTTAAGGCAGTTTGAAGCAATTCATGACGATGTTGGAGTAAAAATTGTCGTCTACTTGACTCAGCTTGTGTGAGCTGTTCGTACAAAGGCAGATAAGTGGAAGCCGGCACTGGAGAAGCTTTGAATTCAGCTTTGGCAATGTGTTCAGCTTGTTTGCGATTTTTTTCTTCCAACAATGCTTCTGTAAAGCGATTTGCATACGTGGCTCGTATTGGCGCCATCTCGTCTCGGATGGTCATTTTGAATGGTTTCGGAACAGTGAATCGTTTACCAGACGTTTTTCCAGGCAGCAGTGGTCGGCTCTTTGGTGTCGGTTTCACATTTGCATGCACAGTTATCCCATCATCGCTTGACCGATGATTATACAAGCGTCGTAACAACTGTAACAACTTCGCCTGATTGTTGCGCATTGCTTCCAACTGAGCAACTCCAAGACATTGTTCAGAACGGCTACGTTCCAGCATATGCACAAGCCCAGAATGCCCACTCTGAACAACACGAAAAACAACTACACATCCACACCCACAGACGAACTGTTGCACTCAATGGCAAGCAAACAACGCTCCAACTAGACAACAAGCACAACAGCCGTTTCTGAGGCAACGATTAAATCCATTCCCTATTGCCTAAGATCAATATTTCAATACAACGCTTTAAACTTTACACCAATCAAGCCGCTGAACACAGCCAACATGGCATAGCAACGCAGCCTAGCAAAGCAGTTGCCAGGCAAAGCGTACCATTTGCATCAGTCACAGGTGATCACTATTGATTGATTGTTAATATTTATAATATTGCAAAAAATAAATTACTCAAAATGTATTTAAAAAATAAATTATCTATCAACTGCAAAGCTTAGTCATATTTTTTACATATCACACTAGAAAACAGAAAATAATTTTTTCATAGCAAGAAAGAAATAAACAAATAATGCACAACATTTTACCATCCTATGATAAATGATGATTCAACTGGTGGCTATTGTCGGTCTCGTAAAATTGTACAGAGAAAATGCTTGCACATATCGTTGAAAATTATAAACAACGTTATAAAAATAAAGTAACCAAACTGCTAACTGAAGTCTCACAATAGCTGTAGTCCAAGCTATCCAAACCAGACATCCTCTTGCCAAGTTGTCACTGCGTCGATAAGCATAACCATAAATAGTATTCAAGCAATATTCAGTTGTATTCAAGTATGAATAAGCTTGCTTTTGAGTGCCAAGCTTGAATTCAATTGTACGCAACAGATCGTTTGCTTTGAATACCATGATCATCTGTCTCGGCACACTGTTCAACACTTCAGCTATCTCTGGAATGTATGAAGCAGCATGCGTTTTGATATCATCATTCTAAATTAACCATAAAATGACAAAATATCAACTTCTATACTGAAAAATAACCTCTTCTGCCGTAAAGTCTGTGCTTTTAATTCCTCGAATTATTGCTTTCCAACTTCGAGCAGTTACCATACAAGCAAACAGCGGGTACAAGTCGCCCACGCCCAACGCCTTCGACCAACGCTCAATGCCAAGCCGATCTTTGTGAAGTAGACTTAACCACAATCTGGCGTAGTTTAGGCGAAATTTTTCGTCTAATTTCTATCCAATTATGTTATCCTATATGCGAAATTCGAAGCAAATATAGCTCTTACTGTATATAGTCCATGATCAAGAAGAACAATCTCAGTTTGACCATTTGAATCTTTACGGACAAGAATATTGCCCGGATGTGGATCACAGTGCACATCACCGTGGACAAATATCATTTCACTGAATATTAGACTAAGCTTTCTGCTCACCTGAAAGCATACATCAATAAAAATTAAAATCACATATTAGAATAATAAAGTACATTTTGAAAATTTTCAAAAAATATTCAAACTACAAAAATTAAAACAATACAAATAATATAAAAAGTAAAATTACATATATACATATTGCCACTAATGCATACTCAAATATTTACAATTGACACAAAAACATAAAAAAACATACATCATAGGGTGATATACCGTGCGAATTTAAATATTTCAAATCATTCACCAAACCACCTTCAAAATATTGCATGGTAAGTACACGGTCTGTAGACAAGTCCCATAAAATTTCAGGTATCTTAACATTTAAATGAAAAACAAAAATAATGATCGCAATCGCTGTCCATTTTGTTCGTTGTAAAAATATTTACTTTTAAAAATTTTAAATTTTCCAACAAATGTCGAATGCGATCAGCATTTTCTCCTTCTTCTTTGAAATTTAGCTCTCTAGGCAAATTTCGCTTTACCTCGTCTGCAAACCACATCAACTTGAATTCTGGAAACACTTTCGCAGCCGCATGCACTAACAACTAAACCAATTAAATAATAATAAATTATTTAAACACAGAATCCAAAACATACATTTTGCTAAAAAAATGAAACAACATTCAAAAAACAGAAGGAATATTTAAATTCGATTTTAAATTTTTAAAAAATAAAGCTTACATTCATCGTAAAAATATCAACGGCACTGTATTGCTTGACACGTCTGTGTTGCACTTTCAAAGCAACAGTTTGGCCGTTTGAAAGTTTCGCTTTATGAACTTGAGCAAGCGAAGCAGAGCCAATTGGTTTAGGATCAATTTCAACAAAATTGTCAGCCTAAATAAATTTTCTAATAAAATCACTGATCTGCCATTGAAAATATCCCATTCAACCAAAATACTTTCTTTCCCAAATCTTCCAATAGCACTTGTTTAATATCTTCGAAAGAAGACAACGGAGCATCTTTTAAAAGTGAAGACAACGTTCGGATATATTCCATAGGTAGTAAGTAGTCTAGCGATGACAAATGTTGTCCAACCTAAAATATAATAATAAACACTGAAAATGCAATGAACAATAAACATAAGATAAATATGCAATGAAAATGAACTGTAAATAATTTAAAGAAAATTGCTTTTAAAACTAATAAAATTATCAAAAGTTAACAAAGAAAACATAAACAAATTATAAACATATCATTCGTTACATACAACAGTTGCAGATAAATAAGATTATATGAGGAAAAATAAACTTTCCAAAATTATACTTTGATGTAACAGCCTCCATTTTTATGCGCCAATTTTAACATTCGATCAGCACTACGCTGATGGACACCAGACATTTGTAATGCATAATCTTCAGCTTCAGAATTCGTTAAATTCATTGTCATCTTGTAGTCGACAGCAATTGATGCAACCTGTTTAAAATTAAAAGCACTTTAACAGATAATAACATTTAGCTTATAGTTAAAACAATTCATAGAAGAGCATGAAAATTTTTCAAATAATTTTCCTATACAATTACAATGTTATAAAATAACGCAAAAACTGTATTATTTTAGAAATATTTTCAACCACAAAAAAAGAAAAAGTAAAATCATACGTAAAAAATAAGTTTACCGTAGCCGCCGCACGGCTAATTCGTACAATACCAATTGATAATGGATCAAAATCATTTTTATATAAAGCATAACCAGTTGAGACAGCTACCACTGCCACAGTTGACCGCCAAATCAATCTCTTCATTTGCACATGCAATTATTTCGCATTTAATTATTCTCCATATCGGTTTTCTAAAATAATTTTCAAGTACAATTATAAGTTACAGAACCGTTTCATGTGCACGCTTCTTTTTTACCCAATTTATGTAAGCTACATCCATTTTACACTACAAATGAATATTATTTTGGATGTATCATTAAATACACCAACTGAAAGATTATTATTTTTTATTTTACATCAACAGTAATAAAGTAAAAAATTTTTCAAAGTTTAGAATGTTACAAGTGTTAACGTTACTTACTTCTTTAAAGTAGATTAGTTTCAGGAAAGTTAATCAATGAAAATATTTTCAATTAGTAATAAAAAATAAATTTCCGTTAAAATAATTTTTATTTTTTATTTTTATTAAATGATATTACCTGATTTTAGTCAACAATTTTTAATTACGGTATTTTTGAATTGAATATAATTAATTTGTTTATTACAAATATTATAATATATAATTAAGTAATATAAATAATTATTAATACGTATAAGTTGATAATAATCTTACATTTAAATCATGATTATTTGAATAGAGATATGTGGCCCCAATATCTTTCGTGAAACATATAAAACAACCGATAAAAGCGTAATAAATCTTTTTACAGTTTCAATCTGCTTCAAATGTACATCCCACTTTACAGTAAAATGTAATCTTGCAACAGATGCGACGAAAAAGTGATAACAGCATAAAAAGAAGTGCAATCACGCAAAAATCATTTCAAATATGCTCAACAATTTAAGTTAACAATATTCAATATAACATAATTTGATAACTGTTGTGTAAATTTAAAAGTATTTCAATTAGTTAACAGTCCAATGTTTGGAAATGTTAAGCATTGAATACAAAATCAATCAAACAAATGATAATGTCGACCTTCACTTTCACACTGACCTGCATTCAGAACTGACAGCACATTTCACCGACTTATTCTTTGCTGTTGTTTTAAACAAATATTTGAAAATTTACATATAAATAAGTTAATTCACCTGAATAATTCCCACTGTGCATTATTAATTAGTAACAATGTTAACGTCATGTGCTACTCCAAATGCCTGACGACATTTGAGCTTACTACACAATAATAACAATGTTGAATGTTGCAAAACGGTAAATTGGTAAAACTTTTTTTTCTTTGATAAACGTTTCATACTCATTATGATAACAACACAAGAAATCAATTAAAAATTAAGTATTTATTTTCATTTTTGAGGCAATATTATCTACCGGTAACAAAGTGAGATGCGCCAAAGTGAACAAGAACAAAACTGGCACACAATAAATACAATACATTACAGTTATTATTATTACTATTATTATTATTATTAAAGTTCGTCGTCAGCATGCTTCACTTCTTCCGTTTCTTCAGCTTCTTCCTCTTCATCTTTTTTCTTTGCAATCTCTTCCATTTTCTTTCGTTCTTCTTCTTCCAACTCGTCGTGCATTTTTTGCTCTGCTGACTTGCTCTTACCATAAGTGTTTTCCACAAATTCCGTCGCATAATCAGGGTCATCAGTTATCAATATGTTATCAAAAATTGTGCCTGATTTCACCTGCCACAAGTCGAAGCCAACTGCACCGATGTCTTTGAAAACATGCAAATTCGGATCGGCAACATAATCTGGATTCGGAATCTCCGGCGCAACCCAAATTCCTTTGAAGGCCGGATTTTTTATCTGCTTCGGACGCCATTCTCCTTTATATTCAGGATTTGGAATCATCGGCGGTTCCCATTCGCCATCCATCTCCTCGTCCCAGTCATCAGGCTTCTTCGCGTCCGGATCTGGAATATTTTCTGGCTTGTCCCAGTCGTCAGGCTTGGTATCAGTTTCGTCGTCAAGATATTCGCGTTCATCCCAGTCTTCAGGTTTCTTAGCTTCAGGATCTTTTATTTTCTTCGGCAACAAAAAGTCCCAATCATCTTCCAGATTACCGCTTTGGACTTTCTCATTGTCAATCAACACGCTGTATTCATTGTTAGGCTTCACAATCAGCGTGTAGACGTGCGTCAGTTCATCGGTTTTGCATGGAATTTCCCTTTTGAGCATCAAATTGCGGCCTTTGTAGTGAAAAATAACATGAACAAGTCTGGTCGATGTACCGCATATATCCGGTCCGAACATAATATAATACGGTGTTTCACCATGAAAATCTTCCAAATTTGCGTTTGCCGGCAATAATTTGATATAACCACCGCCGCAATCAATCTTCTGTTCATGCTTTACACTGAATGAAAGCACCAAAGCTTTATCAGTGGTGTCCAATTTTTTATCCATTTTACGAGACAATTCATAAAATCGAGCGTCCTGGGATGTCTGAATACCTTTATCCGCCTCAGCGTCACCGTAAAACTTTCCCGCAGTCAACTTAAACTTTCCATAATCATCTTTGTGTTTAGACTGAATCCAACGACTCTCCCACGCATCACCATCTTCGAACGTTTCTTTCAAATAAACCTCGGCCTCGGCTCTCTTTCCACAGTCAGTCAAGACAACGAACAACACAAAAGAGAAAATAAGCCACTTCATGTTGAGAAGCAGAAAAAATAACCAGAAACAAAGACCACAGCAAACGAACTACGAACCAGCACAAGCACCGATAACAAAATGAACCTATTCAAGAACAACCAACCCGGGCAGCGGAAAAATGGATACGTATACAAATCTGATTGGTTGCATTGCGTGCTCGATGTTCATTGGTGGAAAATAAAAATTACCCAATAGCTTTATGACAAATAACCGATACCTCTGATAAAGAAAATCAAGTAGGTCATCCGATTTTACAGTACACTAAAATCAAATAAAAAACTTATACAAACACAAAAACAAATTAAATGAAAAAATTAAGCTGAAATAAATATTTTAAAAACAAATATAACATTATAAATTAAAAAATAACTGAATATTAACAGAATATGATAACAATTTTTATACAAAACAGCTTCTTATACAAAAGATAAGTGATAATATAGAAATAAAACTGCGCTGTAAAATATGCATCCATGAAGGAAATCAAAATTTTGCTGTGTAAAAAAGCTTAAAAGCTTAAATTAACCAAACTAGGACTTTGACAAAAAAAAACAAACTTGAGTTTCAAAAAAATTTTAATAACAACAGTAAGATTGTAAATAGAAAACTTTATTTTTAAAAATAAAAATCACTTATTTATAAGCAAAAATAATTTTTTCAAGCTTAATTAAGGCGAGCTTTCAGGTATAAGAGTTATTGGCGACGAAGAATTGAAAGTGAGATGAAGTAGCAAAATATCGAATATTTTTCAACAATATAGTATTTTTAATAGGAAATAAAATTTCAGAATTTACGTCAGTTTTTTTCAATTAAACAGAAGCGCCAATATTGTGAGGGTAAAATACTTATGATATGATAAACAAATGATAAATGATATACTTTTTGAGCCATTCTCGAAATCATAAAAATAAAAGAAAATTAATTTTTGAAAAATGAACTGAAAATAGAAACCATCAACTCAAGTAAACTAAAAATTTCAGAAAGAGAATCATGATGCCTTGAAAGGTAAAACAGGAAGAAAGCAATTCAACATTATGCAGTTTTACAACTGCACAACAAAGATAATTTGCGAATATTCTTTTCCGTCCTACTAAATTATAACATACTTTTGATGTTACAATATTTCAAATTAATTTCTATGTTTCTAAAATAATGTCAAACTATTTGTTCCTTGCTATTAACCATCAGCTGCTTACGCATAATTTTAAATTCCATGTTTTAAAGTGGAAAAATTTTAAAGGGAAAACCCTATTGAATTAATATTAAAAAGTTTTCATTTGAAAGTTGTATTCCCTTGCAAACAATGATACTTTCTAGTGATCCTCTGCCGTATTGGAAAATACATCGTGGTAATAACAGATTTTTTTTCAATGGGAAGTGCATGATTTCTTGGAATGTCGTACCATTTCTGCTCACTTTTATTCTTACGTGTACTACAATTATTACTTCCTTCGTATATGACATTCCGTTCATTTACGAAAAGATGGGCATCGCCATTCCGCTTTGTAATGCTGTCCTTAGTCTGCTGGTCATAGCTTCTTTGTGTAAAACAACGTTTACTGATCCAGGAATCATTCCAAGAGCAACACCAGCAGAAGTGAGTGATGAAGAACAATTTAATCAATGTTACGGCATGCAAATGAAAATTCCATCACCCAAAACGCACCAATTTTTAAATCATGAAGTGACTGTAAAGTTCTGCACAACTTGCAAAATCTTTCGTCCCCCACGCAGCGCCCATTGTGCTATCTGTAATAACTGCGTAGAGTGTTTTGACCACCACTGTCCATGGATCTCTTCCTGTATTGGAAGGCGTAATTACAGAGACTTTTTTATATACATAATTTCCTTAACATTGCTAACTTATAGTATTTTCATATGTTCCATCTATCACATAATTGACTGTACTAAAAATCAAACAACAAGTGAATTTTTCATGAAAAACCCAGGAACTTCCCTTACTATATTTGTGCCTGCATTAACTCTGCTGCCTATTTCTTTTCTTCTTTATTACCACATCTGCTTGTCATGGCATAATCTAACAACTCGTGAAGAAATAAAATATTTTCCTTTAAGGAAAAGGAAACGAAATTCAGTCAACTCCACAAATCCATACTCAAAGAAAAACGGATTCGCAAACATCATATACATCTTTTTCTCTCCACGTACTCCAAGCATGATGACAAAAAATATGAACACCATTTCCGAAATAGATTTTTCAAAGCTTCCAGCTAACCCACCAGCATCACAATCTTGTGAAAATAACTTCAACGTGTAAAATAACATTATAAGCACCATTGTGATAAACACTTACTTGATCATATTTCCCACAGTATGAATAAACGGTACAACTGTATTTTATCTGTTGAACATTTTATTGCTTTTGTAAATGGCTACAGTCTTTTTCTTTGAAAACCCTTCAACGTAAACTAAAATTGCAAGATCCCACATTTTACAGTAATACTTTTAAAATTCGATCTCAAAATAATGCTAAACTATGGTCTTATTCAGTTCATTTGTCTTTATTATTTAATAGAAATTATTCAAAAATCAAGCGTATTTATTAAATAAAATCAATATTCTTACTTTTTATCGTAAAAGAATTTTCATTTCTAGCATTTTTTTATCACGTATTTGATGACATACAAATATTTATTATGTCAAACATATTGTTTGCATTAGCAATAAGACATTTAAAACACTATTAGTTAATAAGCAATAAGTAAATTTTTTATTTCAAATGTTCAAAAAGAATTAGAATTAAATACAGAATAAAGTTCAGACGTTACGCCAAAAATTAATAACATTTCATATTTAAAATTATTCTAATATATTTAATATTACTGAAATAATATATTGTAAATATTATTGTTACTAATTTTATTACTTAGTGTTTACATTTTGAACCTGCCTTACAAATTTTACTGTATTTCTTTATTACCGTAATATTTTTAATTCGTTTGGAATCCCTATAAATCATATTTTTAGAATATTCTTGCACGTTACACGGTGTTTGTCTCTGTTTTACGGAATGTCCTTGACGTTTTTGAAAAACTTCTTGGGTATACACTGTACAGATTTTGAAATGCTTCAGGTTCCAAATCCTAGGATTGAATTGATAATACATGTTACATTGAAAGCCATTGAGGCCGGTGTTTTTATCGGATCGCTGCTGTATCCGCTGGATGATGCCTTTAAGAACGATAGCAGCAATTGGGCAGATATTCAACGATCATTTGTTCGTGGTGGCATCGCTGGAGGATCGGTGGGACTAGTGCTTGGTCCTATTATAGGTTTCATCAGGGCATCTCGGCTTAGCGACGCTGAAGTTTTCGACCGAAGCTATCGTCTTCGTTTTAATACGTTCCAGCTTAACCTCGACAGGGCATTTTTATTAGGATCAGCATTTGGCTCTCAAATAAATGGTCCGACTGGAGCTGTGGTTGGTGCAGATTTAGCTTTGTTATCCGGCCTTCTCACATATCTGAGCCAACCTCGCAAGAATTTGCTGTCCGTATTGTAAATGTTTCATCTCATTTTTTTAGTCAGATCAATATTTATTATGAGTTTTATTATCAATATTGATCAGTTTTCTTTGTCAATATATGAATAATAAAGTAATTTATTGAAAATTAAAAAATAAATCAGTTATTTTAAAATAATTGTTTCGTTTCAAAATATATCGTAAACTTAAGTTACCAAACATAATGAACAACATTACCAGCAAACAGTAATATATGAATGAAAAATAGAAAACGCAGCGTATAAAAATTAAATTATAAAAATAGTAATATAATAAAATGAAATAAATTTCCAGTTATTGTTGTTAATCATCGTCCTTATCGTCATACACTGCTTCAACAGACTTCGGATAAAGATGGCCTGATTCGTTCAAATAAGTCACACGAATAACTTTACGTTCCGGAGCCATCACCTTCACTACAGGCTTTTTCCACATATCTCTGGGCTTTGTGCTTGTCGAATAATTTTTCGGCAATGCTACACAGTACAGCGTACAGCGGTCGGTAAATGGTGGTATACCAGTTATCGGCAAAAACTCTGCTGCGAAAATTTCACCATCATTCGGTTTAATGTAGCCATACACAGGACTGATCTGTATACCACTGGGACGATTCGTGCGAAACTTGTACAGAATGTGGAAATCAGAGTGGTTGAAAGCATTTATTTCAACAATCTTTATGTTGTCATATGGTGCTTGAAGAATAATTTCGTCTTTCGGACCTATTTCCACACTTTGTGCAGCTTTCTTGAGTTCTTCTTTCTTGAAATGCATACTGAAGCGAACAGTATGGCGTACAGTGCGCAAGAAGAAAACAAAATGAAACTGAATTTACAAGCGCACATGATGTTGCATGTTTGCATTTTAAAGTTTTCCTTTGTTTAAACTATATATTGTTCAAACTTTAAATTTATTCAAACTTAATTTTTTTAATTTTTATTTATTTTTTTAAATATTTTTATGTTTATTTCATTTTGATAAATTAAAAAATTCGCATATGATCAATTAATAAAACTATTAAAAGTATTAATAAAACTGTTAAAAGCATAATGCAAACTATTACTGTATGTTAGCTTAGCTTGTTTGTTGTTGGTACATTCTAGCTTCTGCTATTCTTATTTTGCATTATGCTATTTACTACTACCGTTGTCTGCTCAGCTGTTACTTCAGAATTTTAATTTTCATTGTTTAAGCATTGTCACGTGCTGAATATTCTTCTTCTTTATTCAACTTGTAAAACAATGTTTTACAGCAAAAAGAGCCTTCAGCTTTTATTATATTAATCAGTCATTTTATTTTTACTTTCATAATAATGTTTGACTGTTCACATTTTCAAGCATCTAAATCATCATTAAATCAATAAATCATAATCAATTTAATTATCTTTGTTGCAATTTGTAATATAATCAAAAATTATCGACCAGAACCAAACAGTAAATTGGTGGTTGCATTACCAAACAAAGCGTTCATATGTCGCTTGCTTAAACTAACGGAATAATTTTCTGGTGCCGGACCAGGTGGGCCGTCAACGGTCTTTGCTGGAGGCAGAGGATGAATTTTACGTCCACAATATCCGTCCTTTCGATGCCAAAGACCGCTTCCTTGGCGAATGCCCATGCGACGCTTCATGTTCATGCTACCCCAGTGCTGCTTATTTCTGTTCACATTCGACAGCCGCCCAACAGTTGCCATACACTCGGGTAAAATGCGTAATTCACGCTTGTTCGGCAGCTGAATAATAAATTATACATATTACATGCATATTTCATTAAAAAAGACAAACATTGCATACCAAAATGACCACACGATTGTCCACTCGCTTTTGAATAATCACTGACGTGCCAGCATTTTTGGCAAGAATCCTTTCGTCAGGGCATCCAGGATACAGCTCGACACTGTTGACGACAGTGCCGGGAACTAGAGCGCCAACTGGCCATGAATCACCTTCTTCAGCATTGATTAAAATTCTAGGCAAATGACAGCTGGTCTTGATCACATCACCGGCTTTCATATTCTCTGTGGCGAGTATCCAACGACGACCTCGAGTACCAGCCACTAGCGCAATAAATGCAGTTTGAATTCCATCTCGTCGAACTTCAATAACCTGAATAATGAATGAACAAAATCCACAATGAAAAATAAAACTCAGAATTATTTCATTGATTTTGAATTTCCTTTTACCTTTTCCTCATAAAACGTACCATCTGTTGGTCCGATTCGACGGAAGCTTATCCACAGCCAGTCGAAATTATAACCTCCACCAACCCTTTGATTCACTTTTTTGCCTACAGAATCAAGAATCGATAATATTTGATTTGACTTCACGAAAGCGATATACAGATTTATTATTACGTTTTTAACAAATGATATTTTAAAAAGAACGATTAAACCATAACAATGAAAACAAAATTGCTTAAAAATCAAACGTTCTAAAAAATACCTGTTTCTGGATTCCTACCACCTAGACGACGTATCGTAATTGGTTTATGGGTGTAAGGCATGCTTTTCAATGGCGTTAAGTCAAACTTATACTGGATGTTTGGGCCCGGCTTAGGCAGGAAACGACAATTAGTAATAATCAATGAAGATGGACGCAGAACCATCTGAGTTTGGGAAGAAACAGCGTGCATGCCGCGTGATGAAATCTGGCAAAGCGATCGCCCCAAGAAAGTCGCAGTCATAACTGCACCGCAGAACTAAACACTGCACTGAAAATAAATCAAAATAGATACAAAAACAAAATAAAAACTAAATAATTATTGAAAAAGTTTACAACAACACTAATAAATAACTTTGTGAAAACTCAGCATTACAGTCATACTTCGTTGAAATTCATACTTGATTATTAATGCAATACAGTATGAATTATGGTGAAAAAACTTTAAATCACAATAGATCTTAACAAGTTATGATTTAAATAAACATGCGATTCCAGCATTGAACTATTTGATTCTGATTGACAGATAAATAATCTGAAAATGAATAAAATTTGATAAAATATCAGTGAAATAAACAATTAACATAATAGTTGGCAAAAATAACCAAGTACAACATTAACTGCGACAAATAGTTACTCTTCAAATTTAATGAAAATCGCTGTAACATGGTGGTAAATCATTCTCTCCTTGGCAGCAAAAATTTTCACCGCTAACAAAGTATTGAATACATGTTGAATAAAACGCTTCACCAAAAGACGAAGTATTTGACAATGGTAACTCTTCGGCCAACTGACTTGCGTTCAAAAGATATTTGAATGTGGTTAGATTTTCATTTTCTTCAACAACAGAGTCACTCATAACTTTGAAGCTGTTGCCAAAAAAAACCAAATTCGAAATTGTACCGTGTCGATTTGCATACAACACATTGTTGTAAAGCTCTCTTTCACAGTGAGGCATGTAAAAAAGAGTTGGGACCGATGCAATGCGGATGCCACGTTCATTTTCAGCTATTAACGTCCAGCCTTTCGAAACCAAAATATTCTTTTCCATGTCACTGAATATCGGATCAAATATCCACTTCTTCCCGCTGAACATGGCATTCTCGCACAGCAATTCTAAAAGAACTAATTGACAAAGTGCATCCTTACATTCAGAAAAAGCACCAAGACCGTAACAGACAACATCAGCGGAAGAGACTGACTCTGGCAGCTTATCATGCATGGCAATAATGAGAGAAGAAAGAACATTTTCGAAAAGACCAGTATGCAATAATTCATTTTTGTAACGTTCATACTGAACGCGCCAATAACAATTTTTATCATCTTCTGCTATGGGTTTACGTTTCTTTCTTTTCTTCATTCTATTTATACGCCGGTCAATAAAACCATTTTCATCAACTTCCACATTCATCATGTATGCTTTTTCATTATGATTTTAAGCAACCTGAAAATGCAAAATGCCATAACATGATAAATATTTCAGTTAAGTCATGAATAAACTTTTATTGATTGTTTTTAGTTTAAATTTATATATCAAATTACTCCAATTTTAGTTAAAATTCTTGTGTATGTTCAAGCTACATGCATATATTAAAATACTGTAGTTTTCTGTATTTAGTAAATACAATATTTATTGAAAGCTCACATTTTCAATGAAATTCCAAAGTTTCATAATCAACTTACACTAAGTTCTAAATAACCCTAGACTAAGTGGAAAATACACTCCTTTTTTAATAAACTACAGTATACTCTGCCCGTTCGGATACGTTACTAACGTTTCCCCATTTTTTTGATTAGCAAACAATTAGGAAAAACAAATTTTATTTTGCATTTGAGTTAAATTTTTCTTTCTTTCTTTATTTATTTAATTGTATAATATAACAAGCTATTAAATCAACAGTTGATAATTAACAGTTAACGAATGGTATGTCCAACACTTTATATTGTGAATGTGTGAAAAAGTTTCCTTTGAATTACGGAGAACAGTTAGGTTCAAACGTTTTCGACATTAAATTTAATGTGGAAATGAAAAATTTCAGCTTTATTAATTGCAATAGTTCTGTTCAAAATTCAAATTAGCATTTTTAACATCAGCGTAATAACAATTTTTGTGTAACACCAAAGATGGCAGTGACTCAGAACCAAGAAAGAACTTTTTCCAACAAAGCTACATATACTTATTTATATTTTTAGTCAGTAATTGTGAATTTTTATTTCTCAAAATTAAATACATCAAATGCCAACCCCGGTTAAAGCGCTGAAAACTTAATCTGCTGATCTGTTGTCTATTAAAATGACAGTTTTTGACGGAGTTCCATCGCTAGTAAACAGCATATATCTGTAATCATATTTTCCATTTTCATCCTATCAAAAATAAAAAGAATTATAATGTCATCTGTTTTGAGAATGAAGTAAAAAAATTTACCTGCTGCATCTCAAGGAGAACAGTACCTTTAGCAATGCTTCCTTCGACGTAAAATTTCACCCTCAAATAATTTTTTCCATCCTTTTCATATTCAAGATGACTAAAAAATATCAAATCAGCTCAATAGGACAAGTATATTAAAACTTTCTTTTCAAATATACTCCACATGCCGACGTCGTCCTCTTCTTGTTATGGGTTCGCCATATGCTTTAATCGGATTGCCAAGTATTAATTCAACCTCAACAAAAATGAACAAAAAGATAAGCTAATTGTTAGCATAAAATAAACTTTCTCAAACTTCTGGATGTGCTTTGACCAATTTGAAAGCGTTGGAATAAATTTTACTTGGCCTTTGATTGGAAAAGAGTTCTGAAACTATACAATAAACAATCACACCAGTGACGGCCACACAAGCAACAACAATGCCGAAATAACCAAAATCTTTGCTTGCTTGAGCAACTAAAATGAAAAATATAAAATAATTGTTGAAAATAAATTTATCTACTTCGACAATAATTCTACTTTTCTGTACTGGAGTAGCAGGAGCTCTCTCATCATCGGTAAACAAACGATTGATAACAGTGGAATCAGAGCTTTGAGTTTCGTTGCATTTGTCCAATGATTTGTCTTTCAAATTTGTACTGCAATTTCTCCCTGACAAATGCATCCCAACTCTAACATTGCCAATGAAGTATGGATGATGATGATGTAAAATTAAAACAGAACTTGGAGAACTACAGACTCGTCTCAAGAGTATAGGAGCATGACGATAGCTTATGGCCGATCGAGAACATCTTTTGAAAATCTCCATTCCAACAAACATTTGCTGTGAATGAGCTGGAAGAACTTTGTTAAATAAATAATACGCTTTAATTAATCAAACTAATATATCAACTACATATAAAAAGCACACACCACAACCTTCGCCCTGACATAAGTAACAAGTACATTTAATAAGACATGAAATAATTCAATTATAATACGAATGATAAAAATAAAATCAGCAATAACTAATAACAATTAGTAAGGATATCACATAAATGGTATAGATTCAAAATTTCATGTAGTTACAGAATCATAAGGTGATGGTGCAGAAGGAAGGTCAAGCTAACCACCAAGAACCTAATTGCCAGTCGGAGAACAGCTTTTGAATTATTAAATATTTCACATCTTTCGCTTCAAAATCAGACATTTGAAAATGCAGATAATCTGCTTTACTAAGACAAACAAGCAAACAGCATTTCAATTCTGGCCGAAAACTAAATGCGGAAACATACTTCACAACGTGATTGATCACTGAGGCAAAATTAGTAATCGCAAACATTTTACAATTTCAAAGATACTAATTACATAATTATATACTGCATTCGAATACTGAATTTCACGTTCTAAATATAAAGAATTTTGAAAAGATGTGAAATTTTCATAACTTTACTGACTGAAAAACATCATGCGTAGCATGTCTGCCTATTTGGAGTAATTTTAACTTCAGCAATTGCCATTATCACAATCTTGAATACTTGACCATCAGGTTGAATTGATAGTTGGCATAAATTTGAAAAATCAGTAGTGAAAATAAATGTATAACTGGCACATCCTTTAAAAAATAAAATTATTATAGTGTAAAAAGTTTTTGAAAATTTTAACCCTTTATTAACAATGTAGAAACAAATCTACTACAAAAATTAAATGATATTGCCCACGAAGGGATGGCTGTGGTTTGAAACCAGAAAGGTACATGTTTAAATAAAAATTTAAATATTTAGCAAAATTGAATGGACAAGAATTATTCATGAACATTGTAGACTAATACAGTAAGTTATGATTCAAGTTCAACTAGAAATCCAAAAAGTCAATAGAGTTTTTGAAATACCAAAAAACTTTTCTTTAATCAGATCAAAGTTATATTATGAAAAAACATTTAGGACAAACTTCCAGTTCTTTTACCCTCATGGATTCATGAAAAATCTTTATACTCTTTATACACAATATACAGCAATTACCGACTTAAGCACTTGACAATCAATACGTATATATCGTAAAATAGGTGTGAAATGGATTATGATGGTCTTGGTATTTTTAGGCGATAATATTGTGCGAATGTTGTTTTACTTGTGACAAATGAAGTATCCAACCCGTCATTTTTGTTCTGCTCCAGAAAAATATTAATTAGTGTGACTTGGAGCAATGTCTGTGATTGAAGAGATCACTGTTTGCGACGTTACTGATTGATGTAATGTGGCAATTATGAATGCAATGAATACGAAAATGATACGATGGTCTAAACTTTTCTCGAAATTAAATACAGTCATTGCTGACTTGTATACCAAAGGGACTTTTATCGACCACAGTTATAATCATTGTTTATGATGATTAAAAATTTGGTCAGCCCTAATGGTAATTGAAAATGTAAAATTAGCATTTAGATTCAATGCTTACTTTCTTTTTATTTGTTCATTAATGTTATTAGTTCATTAGTTCATTTTATTATTATTTTTAGGTGACAGCAATGATAAAGAAATGGATTATGGGTAGACGTTGCATTATTGTTGGTACTGCATATTATCATAGTTGTTCAGCCGGGACTTCAAGAAGCGACACAAAATTACACTGGCACAGATCATGATTGTTTGCCACCATCAGGTAAGACGATTTTCAAGTTTTCCTGCCATGAAAATTCTTATTAAGGTACTTGAGAATTATTTTCATAAAATACATTTTTCCCAATCTTGATGGAAGTGCTTTTTTGCTCGAATGAATGCTTGTTGATACTTGTTTTCAACCTTAATGTTGTTCGCAATATTGAATGTTGAAACATTTGGCTTTTGGGTACCATAAATTCCATATAAATTTGATGGATATTCTTCATATTTGAATTGTTCATTTGCAGGCAGTAGATCATTTGGTTCGTTTTTTACCCTGAAAGTTCAGAGGTTTAAAGACTTTTATAAAAAAATGAAATAATTGTTAAAACGAACTTTGTAAGGTAATAATTTATTTCCACATTCTCCTCTGCTTCATTTTCTACTTGAAATTGACGAACCTGTTTGCTGTCATTGTAAGATGGAAAAATGTGAGAATTCATTCAGAGTATAATAAATTGAGAGAATAACAATTTATTTTTAACCATTTTATGATTTAAATTATTGTGGCGATTTTAAATATAATCTTCGGGTCTTTTTTGTCATTTGTTTTTTTTCACTCAACTTTATTAAATATTTTATTTTTTTGCTAACCTATACAACAAGTTTGAAATTGTTAGTTGGACAGTTGTTATTTGATTTCATTTCTAGATATGATCTGACTTGTTTGTTCTCGATTCGCATTTACCAGAACAAACAGCGATAGGGGAATGAAGTAACATAATGACGATTAACTTTGTGTGCAGGTCAGCTTATAGTATAAATTCTTGATAACTTTCGAAATTAGTACTATGGTTTGTTAGCCTTATCGCTGATGAATATATTTGTTCAGTGGAAAAAAGGTAAAGCAAGAAGAATTTTCTAGTACGTCATAGTTTTCAAACGCTGATGTAAAATGGTAATTAAAAAATCCTTCTTGGTTTTTACCTTTACATCCATCATAGTATTATCTACATTTGCTTTGACTTTACGTTCATCTGAAAAGAAAGAACAGCCGGAAAACGATGGTTACGATAAGCAAGACACAAGTAAACTGTTTTTGCAAGAAGGAAAAATAAATGATTAATGAATTACTTGTGAATTATTATTTTATAGCAATTTTGAAACTTCAAAAGATTATTGATGATGAAGAAATTAAAATTTTGGTCAATCGGATGAGAGAAGCGGATGAAAATCGTGCCAAAGATGACGATTACAAATTAAATTATCAGCAAAGAACAACACCACACGAAGAAGAAGATCTTGCACCATTGCCGTAATGTTAATTTTTCTTAATATACACTTTCATAATGTTCAAACTGTGTGTATGGAAATGAAAATTTTTAGATTATTTACTTGGGTGAATGAACAGTTATTGAATAGATCCACATATCGTGCGTATTTGGATTTAGTTCCTTTATTTCATCCGGAAGTTTCGATTGATGAAGACTGGAATGCGGAAGAAAAGAAAAAAATAGACGCTTTTCTCGATGAAGTCATGCATACAAAGGTGTTCAATTTGATGTGGCAATTTTTATTGAAGAAAAGTATTCCGCATAAAAGAGAAATTTTACTTATAAAATCAACAGATTTATTGCAGAGTTGGTACCAGAAGATAAATTGAAATTTAAAAATTTGCTTTTTACACAATGGTTTGGATTGTACACGCGAAGTCATGGTCATTTGGGCAGCAGTGGATTTGAGCATGTTTTCATCGGAGAATGGAGAAAGCACATCGTCGAAGGCCAGCATTATTGGTTACGATTCTATTTTTTAGAAAAGCAACGACATATCAACTACAAAGGATGGCTGTTGCATGACAAAGTAGGAAAATAATTTATCATATGAACTTGATTATTTATAAATACAGTAATACTATACATAAAATTTTAAACGAAAGTTAAAGAGTTCATATGTATGCTATTTAAAAATTGTTTTAAGAAAATATTTTAAAAAAATTATTCGCATTTAAACGTCTAACGCTTTTACGTTTAGAACGTAGCTGCGACGATTCATTATGACTGGGGTTCTCATCATAAAGAAATTGGTGGCTTTTTAATCGGCTCAAGCCCAGAATTTGACTTTTCCCTTTTTACGTTGTGCTTTAACGCAAAGTGCGGTCAAAATGCTTGCAAAGTGCTCATTGACGAATTTCCAATACATGTAACTTCATTCAAAGTTGAACATAAACCATTTATAGGTACGTCATATCCAGTTTTAATTTAAATTATTCATACTTTCACAACAACTCAAAAATTGTCATAAGTAAAAATTTCAGTGGATACTTTATTATCTTTATGATTCCTGAACTTCTCAGCTTTTCTGTTATATGGCAAGTAATCATTTTTGAATAATGAAGTAAAATTTACGTGGAATATGGAATATGATAAAATAGAACAACTTGAAAAACAATAACATCAACATCATGTCTACATATGTTGTAGATTATATTCCAATAGTAGTTTGCAATGATTGTTGACGCTGTAAATAACCAATCCACATTTCTCGTATACCGACCATGATCATGATAACATTTTTCACAATAAATATCGTACCATCACTCATGCTATTCGTATTGGATGTCCATAGATGCGCTCGAATTACCAAATATGGCAAATTGACAGTTAAAAAATACAACAACGAATACAACTGTTCATAAGGCAGTGGCAACCAACGTGGCAATTCTATGTTGAAACGGAGCTTAGACAATGCAAATGTTGGTAAAATGAAATTGAAACAAGCCAAAACTAAAATCACAACTTGCAACGTGAGACTATTATAGACGTCTTCATGGATGCGAGGGTCAAGAAGAAATTTCAAAAAAACAACGCTGTCAATGATATCCAAAGTAACACTACTGGCCAAATAACTTATGTATGCCTGTCGACGACTCCTTGGGTCATTGAAGTGATGACTGAATACGAGAAACAAGAATGCCAAAGCAGAAAATGTTAGTGTCAATTCGAGGACTGAAGGGCCGAAAACTTCTGCCTTCGACAAATGAGAAACGACAAGACGAAATATGATGCAGATCTTTATAATGAGAGCGAGCGAATAGCTTATCCAACAAATGAAAGCATATCTGCAATGAAAACAAATCATTAAAGTTTAACTATTTAACTAATTAATATAAAATGAGTTCAATTTTGTTACTTTATATTTGAGTCAGTTGCACAGAAATTTTTGCTGCATTCTGTTCGAAACTGTACAGCAATTCTTAGAATCCAAGCAAAAACAACACATACTGCAATGTCGACAATGCTCAACAATATCCACAAATTATTGTTTAAGTAATGGACGATATAATAATTCAAAACAGAAAATTGCAAAACTACAGTTAATAAACATAAGCAAAACGACAGTACTTCTAACTGCAACTGAACTTTTGTACGAGAAGATACTACTTGAACTTCAACTTCCATATTCTGTTTACACATATCTCGCTTTTTTTAATCAAACAGCAAGAAAAGCGCAATGGAGCTTTACAAGCCGGGAGAAAGATCTTGATTATTCATACGGTAGTTTGACATTAGTCATAACAATATTTTTATAACATACCGAAATAATTTATATTAAAATAATCTTGAAAAAATTATGAAAATAGAAGGATAATGACAGTTCATTTTAATAATAAGTAAAATTTTAGTTTAAAAGTTCAAGTTAATTTACAGTAAGCAATCAATGTTAATAATTCAAAACGTAGAAATGCACCATGCCAAAAAACTTCTATGAGCTCTTAGCATTTGCCCGTTATTTTAAGAAGAAGTGTTTGCCTTTGTTATTAAAATTTTTTAATTTTATTTTTATTATTTATATAATATTCAGATGCATATAACTAATGTGATTTGCTTTATATTCTTTGAATTAGTAAAAATTTGAAAATATTCAGCGCTTTAGTTATCAACTTTAAAGTTATGCAACAAACATAACCTACATTTCATATAGATTACGCTTCTGATTTTCAGAATGAGTTCCCGCCAAAATTAACTTTCCGTTAATAGGCTATTTAAAAATCTTACATTACAATCACTTCTATAGGAGCAGTATGAATTTATTGTATGTATTCAGCTAAATTCTCAATAAACTGAAAGTTTTCTTATCCAATTATTTATATTTCAATGAAAAAGTGCTTTCGGAAACTTGTTAAATAAAAGTAATATCGTGCATTTCCTTTATACTGTAACTACTGTGGCATTTGTTCTAAAATTTAACAGTAATATAGCAGTAAATTAAAGTAGGCATTATAAAAGCACTGCAAGTATTGTAAATTCCCAACAGTTAACTGCTGTAGCGTTTACTTAAAACGAACAGAAGCTTATTGTTAAAGCATTTGGTAAGTGTTGACCAAAATTTATGATTGTTGTTTTATTTTGATCGAATGCTTTTCTTCATGATTGAGATAAGGCGTATTTGATAATTTCTTGGTAATGAATATTGTAAAAGTGATCGCAGTGAGGTTTATTAGTTTTCTTTAAAAAAGCCGTACGCTTCACAGCAGCACGCAAACTCTGGTACGTGTTTGTTGTTTTAAAGAACCGCGCTCGCATGTGTTGGAACCATGCGGCGTTTGGTTTGAATTGGCTATATGTAGAACGGATGATTCTGCTCTTGTGATGCATTTTGCCGGTGTTGAGTTGAGTATCATAAATTGTGTATGACTGCGATTTAAGCGGTCGAAAAGTCGCAAAGAGCTTCTTGATCGTTGAAATTGATTAGTACCGCTGGACGATCTTGCGGTTCGCAATGTATTGTCTTTTGTGTAAAAATCAGCGGCTGCGTTAGATTTTGATTCCGATCTATGGCTTATATTTTCCGCGCTTCCTGCATTGTCGAACATTTGCCCGGTTGCGCTTCTTTGAGTCAATGCTGGAAGCAAATGCAGAAATAAGACAATGTTATATTTATTAAACAAATCTATTACTCGTTGGCAACAGGTTGAACGGTTCTCTTGAAGTTGAGTCTTGTATGTAATCCTCAAGCGGTGGCAAATTGTGCAAGCACAGACAAGCCACATGTGGACAGTTTTGAAGTTTTAATAGTATTCGCCGACAATCTGGCGTCAAGAGTAATTTCAATATTGGCATGTGCGTGTTGAATGCGGCTACGTTAGCACCTGTCACTGTATGCCAAGCGTACAACCAACCGTCTTGGTCGCCTAAAATGAAGCGATTACTTTATATTTTTTCAACAAGAGAAATATCTTATCACTAGATATGCATATTTTCCCATCATATGTTACTGCCAATGAAGTGATTGGATGTTGGTGTTGAGTGAACTTGCTTATACTTTGACCACTATATGTATCCCAAGCGAATATTTCATTTTCTGATCCAGATACAACAATTGCACCGTCATAACTGACGTCACAAAACAATACTGGCTGTTGATGTTCGGCCAAGACCTGAGTTAAACATGCTGGCTTTATTTCCCACACTTTTAAAGACTGGTCTTTGGAACCGGTGACCATTAGTTGTTTATCGCCAGAAATACTGATGCAAGTGATGACGTCGTTATGTTGTATTCGACCTCGGGTAGTCCATGCTTCTTCCCTTCCAACCATATTTAATATCTTAAGCCTAAACATTGACAACATTGAAAAGCATTTTTATAATGATGGCAAATCATTAATGATTAATTTACTCTTTTTCATTGTCTCGCACACTGACTAGCACATCTCTGTCTTCTATAAATTCTAAAATGGAGCCTACATCACTTAGACAGAACGCTTCATAGCTGTAATCTTCTGTATCTTCAGTACTCCAAAGAATCACATGGCCGTATGCATCCAAGGAAAGCACAACTGAACGATCAGAAAAAATGCGCAAAGCGACTACAGGACTGGCGTGACCCTGAAATATATGACGTTGAGTTTTACTATTTTTATAACCTCTTTCTGTGAGAGGTAACATGGTAAATTGGACAACATGCCTCGAAAGTTTTCAGCGTCATTCCATTAGCCATAGATAAAATGCGAATCAGACCATCGGCGGTTCCACTGAGCAAGATGACGCTGTCGTTATCGAACTGCAAAGAGGTGACTTTGGAATAATTTTTGCAATTTGTTGCCCAGATTCCGTTGCACATTTCCAAATCCCAGAGGATAATTTTGCCCGAATTGTTTCCTTTAAAATCAGAATGTGCAAGTGCAAGGGAAATGAAATTAATGAACAATGAAAAGAAAGCGTCGCACCATATGCGCCGTATTTGAAATCACATGACATAGCCATGACAGAGATGTAATTCGGTTCTTGGAAGAGATCTACACCATCAGTGTATATGCTCCAAACGTTAAATGCATCTGTTGAACCAGAAAACAAAAAATGACCATCTATTGATGTCTGAAAATATATTTTACAATTCTTTTATTTCTTGCTAATTTGTCAAAAAATAACCTTCAAACAAGTGACGGCTGAATGGTGGCAAGTTTGTGTGGTCATTAACTGGCCAGTATGCAAATCGAAACAGTAGATTTTACCATCACTGCTTCCGGCAAATACACGACAATCATCTTTGGCAATTTCCAGACTGCATATCTTAAATGTTGCGATGTTTTTCATGAATAGATGTTTCAATAATATTGTTGAAAGTTTTGAAAAATTTCGACTCACTTTGCCTTCGTGGCCTTGCAGTTCAAGCAGATGCGTATTCATGCATATGGAAAATACTTTCAAACTTTCATCTTCGCATGAAACCAGCGCAAAGGTGTCGTTGCTCGTCACCGCTATTGTGCGCACTGGTGCCATCAAACCACTGAGTTGTGATATAGGATTTCCGGATAACATGCAACAAATGGTCACAGTGAAATCAGCTGAGCCTGTAATATAATGCAATCTGTATGAAGCTGTGGAAATATTAGGTTAAGTAATTTTTTTCTCTGCACCGGAAAGCATGTATAGATCGTTAGAAGTTAAAGCGATCGCTGTTACTGGCGCAGTGTGATGATTGAATGTGCGTAATTTTTCTGTTGTTTCACTAATTGAGTGCTGGCATATACGACCGTCGCTGAAACCAGTCAGTAAATAACATCTAGTCCTTGCTGCACAGGCACTGGTTAGTTTTCCTTTTCCCGCTTTAAACGCTTTTTGACAGCTAACTTGAGTCCAATTCCAAAGCATTACTGTAGCATCTACTGAGCAACTCAGAAAGAACTGTCCGTCGGTAATGGTTTTCAAATAGATCACGTTGCTGACATGACCTTCGAACGAGCGGACCAACTTTCGGGATGACGTATGGTACATCCAGATTGAATTTTGGAAGCGACCTCCAGTGACCAGCAAATGTTGATGATTTAACGTTGGCTCTAATACTAGATTATTTCCTATTGGTGTAGTTGATTCTTGAAATCGACAGCTGACCACAAGTGGGCATATTTTTGGTTTTACCCAAGGTGATAAAGGCACGAGCAACGGTATATCTGAAGAACTGTCAACCCATGACATTGCCTGTTCCAATAAGGAATTCAGTACTTTGGTGTTGTTTTCTGAAATGTTAACTCAATTGCTCATACTGTATCCATATATGTATAATTAAGTTTATAACCTCTTGAGTACTGCAAATTCAGTATAACCTCGGCAGCCAACAGATTGCAGTTTTGGAATAGAATACTAGCGGATGGTTTTAGTATAGATGAATAGAGTACATGGAAGCTATGATTGAGTAGTTGCAACATTGTACTTTCGAACATGCTTTTCAAATGAAATATTCCAGCACCTTTGATTGTTGCATACAAATATTCAAAATTGCACAAACTCTGCGCTTGTAAAAAGTCCACGCTTCCTGTAGCAAATTGGAAACTCAGTTTAGGCTTTGTGCGCTAATTGTTCAGTGCTTATCCTCTTACCGGTATGCAAGAGATGGTACCAAAGATTACGAATACTGCGTAGATTGAAATTTAGCACTCCGTCTGGTGTAACTGTTTGGAGTGGACGTGGCATTAAGGTACCGCATTGAAGCTTCGATGCTGCAACTTCGATATTTGTAATTGTTGGTAGTGTGTTGTTAAATAACGCTACTAAAGCAGAATGACATTCCTAAAATGGATCTTTTGTTATATTATTTTTGAGGTACATTTTTGTTATCAATTATAACTGATGTGATTAATGAATAATCAGTGTTTTACTTTGAGCTGTTGAATAGTATTTAAGTAACGTCTTCTAACAACACCAATTATGCATGTATGAGACCAACGGAAAACAGTTTTATCATCACAAAGCACTTCTTCAAGCATTGTACCTGAAATGACATTTATAAATATATTTGCATTTATATTTATTTATATTATTTGATTACAGATTACCTAAACAGCGTTTGAGTTTCAGCCAAACAGTGACCGGAAAGTGTGATGTTGAATTTGGCTGTTGTAAAGAAGTTTCAGCAATGATTCGTTCTTGGCAAGAAAGCAAATCGAACAATTCACACTGAGTCAAACCAAAGTGTGCACACTCAATATAACTCAGGGCTGTAGCGCATACCAGTCGACCACACAGTTTTTCAGCTAATTCGAGTTTGGCTTCAATTAGCTCGGAGAGCTGGTTGTTGAAATTATTTATTGGAATGGACTGTTCAGGTTGGGCTTGGATTTCGGCAAGCAAGCGCAACGCTAGTGGATTCATGTAAGGCAACTGCATCAGTTCTGCTTCTGTTATTTCTTTGGTAGGTGGAAGGTATGCTTCATAAATTTTTCTGTTCATTTCCACCGTTAGGGGAGGAATTTTGAACACACATTCAGCCGATGCAAGTCGAGACGACGGAACTTGTTCGAGTGGAGCGTCGTCGTTGACGGTCATGAAGAACACGGTATGAGTTGGCAATGCTGGCGGTAACCAGAACGGCACGCTAGTATCTGATATACTGGAACTTTCTTTTAAACGGTGCACGTCGTCCAACAACACCACCAACACTCTCTCTGGACATTGTTTGGCGGCCTGCTCGCAAATGGTACGGAAAAGATCGAACAGACGATCGGCAGTTGTCTGAGTAATATCCAGGCCTGGATCTAGATGGAACCGTCGACATAGTTCCAGGCAACAGCTGCGCAGCAGTTCGTGCACTGTAGAAGACAAGGGGCTGAGGCGGACAAAACGTACCATTGTTTCACAGCGATTACCGAACCACTCTTTCAACAAGTGATTGGCTAATTGGCAGATGATTCTTGTTTTACCCTGACCGTGGGCACCTTTGAGCAACAAAGCCGAACCGGTATGACATTGTAGAGTGTGTTGGAAAATGTCTCGAAGTCGATCGATCAGCTCTTCATAACCAAGAAGTGGCTGTTTGAATTGTTCATTGGCATATTGAATGTGGATATGTGAATCGTCGAACGGTGAATATGAATGGTTGCTGGTGTTTGCATGGTGTTCGAATGTGGATTGCAATTTTTGCTTCATGCGTGCAACAATTCGCCGGCAAAATTTTTGCAAATATTGCACATGGCTGTTGACTTTGAACGGATGTTCATTGGAGCCAGGCAACGGAGCTTGTACAATTTCCACGTCGTGGTTTTGCAACAACGTGGAAATTGCATCTGTGCAAGGATGCGTTGGTGCATCGCCACTGTGTTCTCCGGAGCTGAGTTCTGATTTCACCGACTGCGGTTGTATAGCTGCGAACAATGGAGATGGGCACCGAATTATTATTATTATTATTCTTTTTTAATTTTCATACCGGCCACTTTTCGCCAAATTATCAAACTACGTTGCGATGATGTTGAACGTGGACAATGAGCTGCAGCACGTCGAAGGAACACTTCTTGCAAACTTGGGAATGTTTGGCAATTCACCTTCAAAAAAGTAACCAATAATTAAATTAATAGTTAATTAAATTGAATTTGAGATTATTATTTTCTCAATTACTTCTCTCAGTTGAGTGTTTATTTCAGCCGAATTGCTTTGACTTATCAGCTTGCACAATGACCAGTAAGATGACCGAGCGTTTTCATTTCTGACATGTCGAAAGTGAAGAATTATCATTGTCACAGTATTTATTATTTTTATTTTCTACTTACAGACTACTGTAATCGATCAGTTTTATTTCGTTTTCATTTCCACTGTACAAATATTTCAGGTTGACACTACCTAAATCCAATGTGAACGATCCGCTGATGAATAAATTGCAAAACAATCAATGCAAATGCACAGACCTGTTGGATCTTCAGCTTTCAGATAACTTTGCAACGATTGGACTTGAGCTCCATCCAGCACCTTTGGAAGCACACGGCTGCCCAATGTTTCTCCAAGCATACTCTACAGTTTTCAGTTAAGTATAATTTTCTTTTTTTATTGTTTTAATGCAATTTTTTACATTATTTTCTCAATTCATTAGGCTGAAAGGTGAATTAAATATCTCTTATATCATAAGCGCAATGCTTATATTAGGAAGGGTACAATGGGATTGTGAATTAGCTGTAAACTTTTATCTGTATTATTAATTGTACATTCAGTCGATTTTCCTATGTTCTGTCTGTTTCGTTTTTACAAGCGAATTGGTTGTTAAGCTGAGTTTCCATTATTAATCATTTTTAACTAACAGTGAATAAGCGGTGTGATTTTCTGAATAGCTATTTCTTTCATACATCAGCGTATAGTATCAGTAATGACAGAAAGCATATTTACTGTTTTTGTTTGCACTCCAGTGCATCATTTCAAAATTGAAAATATAACTGTTATAAATGCGAATGCAAATTTTGCTGAATGCCCACTGAGATGAATGATATCTGCGAACAATTGTTTGTTGAGGAAGGACCAGTAAAGAGTGGATGATAAGCTCGATAAGCTTAAGTTTAAAAGTTTCCACTTAAGCTTTAAAAATTTAATACTGTTGTTCAGATTTATTAATAAGAATTAAGCAGGTTTTCCAAGTTTTTTGGTTGAAATGTTTTAAATATGTGATAGAAGAAAAATCAGCTGAATTGAATTAATCTATTCCAGATGAATATAGCTTGAAATGAACATGTACACCTCGATGTAGTGTTAAAGCGGCCAACTTTTCTGGAGTAGTACTGTTTGTGTGTGCGTTCTTTTATTTCATCTATATTTCAGTTGCTTTATTTTATTTATATTTTGAACCATTCTGTCAGTGACATGAGCATGAAGGGAGGAGAAATAAATTTGTAAATTATAAATTAAGAAATGAATGGTGGTTATTATTTATTGCTTTGCTGGTGGAATGTGAATATGAGCTGTATGTGTATAAGCTTACCACAAAAAAAGGTCCGCAAGAGACATGTCCACAGTGGTCTATTTCTTCGAGCAATAAATCGAGCAAATCAGGTTGGAAGACGAGTTCAGTTTCATCGTCAAAGAACGGATCGACCAAAGTTATTTCAGCACCATGTGATAAACAGTATTGTTGCATCTCAATTAATATTTCACGTCGAAATAATTCTTTTTCATCTTTGAATTCTAAACAGATTATGAGACAGAATTAATGTTATTTAGTTGAATTTTATTTTTCAATTCTAAAGAATTCATATTCCAATTCGAGAAATAGAGAGGGAGATTCTACATTTGAATTGTGTTAAACAATTGACAGAATATTGTTGTTGTTAATTAATTAATGATGCATATTTATTGTATGTAAATCTCCAATAAAGTTCAAGCAGTGAATCAGTAGTGATATTTCAATTCAAATGTTGACGTAATTGCTTTAAAATCCTCTTCCAATGATTTTTGATCATGTTGACTGTTGAATTTTCAAATCGAGCTTGCCACTGTCCAGCGCAATTGCTTAATTAACAGTAATCGATCGACGACAAGAGCATTTTAACAATTTTTGCTGCGGATTCAAATTGCTGAAAACTGTTTTTCATTCAATTGTTCTAGTAATAAAATTTTTGCATTTTGTTTTTGTTCAAATCGATAATATTAAATTTATGCTTCCATCCCTTCTCTTGTCTCTTTCCCTTCCTTTCCTCTTCTTCCTTCCTATACATCTGTTCATCCATCCATCAATCTATCTAGTTCGTGTTACTAAAATGTTTTTGACAAATTGAGGCAGTCATAAATAAATACCAATTTTATCTTCATTTTGGTATATTCGAGAACTGTCTCAGCTATTGATTAGCAGTTGGCATTTTTGATTTAAACCAAATTATACTGTTATGAGCCTTTATTATTACAATTATTATTCCATGGATGAATGAACAGATAAATGTAATTTTGTGAAATGTTTTTTTCCTGTATAGATGAATGTATAGAAGTTGTTTTTAAAGCTTTTATCAGCTTTACTATTTCTGTCTTTTAGCGATCTTCTCATCGACAGATTTACAGACTAAAACTTTCATTTATGAAATTTGTGAAATTCATTTAATTGAAAGATTTTCATTTCTTGCTGTATTTCGTGTATGATGAGATGAAAGAATGATTTGAAAATTTTCTTTTAAATAGAATGATTATGCATTTATTATATTATGTATGAATGCAAAGGAATATCAGCTGATCAATTGTCGTACAATTTCTGCAACGGGAATTCAACTATGAAGTTCAGCAAAGTGAAATGATTATGGTGATATTTGTTTTAAAAATAATTCTTTACTTAATTTTTGTATTTATGAAGAAATTTTGTATGCAAAATTATGATTAAAACTTTGATGATGAGAAGCTTCTTTTTAAATGGCTCATTTTGCAGTTTATGAGTGATGTAGCTCAGTTTGTGAATTGTTGCGTAATCATTTTTCATTGTATTTTATCTATGATAAAAGAAATCCATGTCAATATTTATTGGTGATCAATACGTATGATTTGAATGAAATATGGTGTAAAATGATTCATTTATCTATAAAGAGGAAGAAGAGAAAGAAACAGGGATATGCATTGTCAGTTCTTTTTTCTACATATATGCATTGCATGCCAAACAGGCAACGACTGATGAATAATTAGCTAAATAGGAATAGAAGTGAGCTTGACGAATATAACTGTATTAAAATGTTGAATATGTTTAAATATGTATTCAATAATTATTTGTATATATAATAAATATTATACTATTTGTTAGATTGATCCAGTCGTTTGTTTTATAACACATTATTAATTATGATTGTGGTAGTCGTAGATGTTGTTATCGTCAAGCTTGTTGATTTTGCATTATTGATATAATGCTGACAGTGTAATATAAGATGATGCTTAACATGCAACAAGTGAATATTAATAAGAAGAATAATACATGTATATGCTTGTATGTATGTATTTATGTAAATGTATATATATCTATATCTATCTATCTATCTATCTATATAATATATATATATATATATATATGTGTGTGTGTGTGTGTGTTACCTGATGGTGCCCAGAGGAAGATTATTATTTGACGTAGATGCATGACTGATTTATCTGAAGTTTGATGGTCAGTGGTCGGTTGGTCGACAATGAATAAATTTTCAGTTAGCTTGTTGATAAAGCGAAGCGATTGCTTCGAAGGCAACTTAACCGGCGGATCGCCATCGGTTGTGTTTGACGTAGATGCTGAATGCTTTTTGCTGTTCAAATTGCCATTCATGGCGGTTGGGCGGCGATCTGGAAGCTTTTTTCGTCAAAGTAAGATTTAGCTTTGATACTCACTAGATGGCGCTTTTCACTGTTTGGCTATACTGGTTGCTGGTTAGTCGAAATAGAAAGCATGACGTTAAGCAGCAGTGTTGTTTTGTTTTCATTTCATTACAGTAAAATGTTTGTCAAGAGTCAATGACCATTCAGGACGATTTAGTTCGCAGTGATTGTAATTTTGTGTGGAAGGGAATGAAAAAAAAAATTATTTCGCATCATTATCGAAGTTAGCCGACGCTGTGTACATGCGGTTGCCCAGGCCAACCGACTGACTGACTATTCACTTCAGGCGCATTAACATCGATCTTTGCAACTTGAATGAAGCAGCCGAGATGATGCACATGGCGAACTGAACGATCTGAAACCGAAATTTGCCACATTTGAACAAACTGAAATTGCAATCAGTACGATTTTGTGTTTTTATTTAAACTTATTATTTTCTTAATACCCAGTTTACATGTAAAATTATGCTTATAATGCACTGAAGTTGTATGAGAGAGGGGGAGAGAGAGAGCATAGAAAGGTTTTTTTCTTTAAATATTATTTGGATTATTTGTTTAAGATATTTTTTGAAATTGCCTTTAAATGATTTAATATACATGCTTGTCATTATGAATCAAGTGTCATTTGTGAGAATTTTTTAATACAGCATTTATAATAGATGTAAATTATATTTAAATGGATATTAATTTTCTCTGAACTCAATGTTGCAAAAGTTTTTTGAAATGACATTATTTTTCAATTTATTTTCAAACTGTTAAACGGTCGTTTTTATCAACGATGATAAAATTTCTAACTGCTTTTTATTATTGTCGTATTTACCGTGACGCATTGCAATTGCAAATACTGATGCATATAGATTTTTCCGATTTTTAGAAAGTGCACATCGAAAGGTACTGAATTTGTCATGCTTTGTCATTTTAGTTTATTTATTTATTTACCCTTTTAATTCATTAATGTTTATTTAAATGTTATTCAACATTCAATTTATTATTAATTCATATCAGTTGGCAATCAATTGAAACATGTGGAACGATTGTTTCACGACATCTATTTCACATTCTTCTGTTGTATGTATTTCAGATACTTTTGTAGAGAAGAAAGGTGATCAATTTGTTATTCACGCATTGTCATTTTGTTGAATTTAAGTAATCACTCATTGCTTGACAATAATGATGCGTTGTTGATGAGATTATTTTTCAGCGGTAATTTGCTTTTACACCAACATATCCTGCAGTGACATTGAAATGTGTTTGATGTTTTGAACTGAAATTTAATTAACAGTTTTCTCATTAAGATATGTTAGGCATTGCAAAATGGTTGCTCCGTTTTCTATTTTTTATTTTATGAATTTATTTCTAAATGTTGCCTATATATTTTGATAGGGCTTTCCAATTAAGGTTTTCTACAACTCTGCAAGCGTTGTTGTTGTTGGGATGTTTGCTCATTTCGTTATTGTTTGCTTATCCAAGCCACACTGCCAAGCTGTTTGCTCAACTTATTCACGAGTGCAAATTATGCAAAATTATAACTAAATTGCCCTATTTGTGTTTAGCCATGGCATAAGTAAGGTTTTGCGCGAGGCTGTTTTGCATGCAAATGAATGCAAATGCAGAATGCGTTTGTTGCTGCTGCTATTTTGTTGCTGGGCTTTTTTTGCGTTCTATAATGAATTTCATTTATTCAAAAATCAATTCCAATTGCAGCATTCGTTGCGTCACAATTAATTGAACAACTTTATAATGCGAATGAAAAAAAATTTATTATTTATACGGTTTAAAAGCAGTTCATTTTCAAATGAATAAATTAGACCTATCTATTTTTTTCTAAAAAATAGTGTTTTAACAGGAATGGTAACTTTTTGCTTGATAGCAAATTTATGTTCAAAGCTCTTTTTATAAAACAGTTTATAAGTTTTTAAGGAGAATATTTGCTTTTTATTTAAATCTTTAATTGAAACATTACGTTGCTTTTTGTAAGCGATCTATATAATCGTGATCTGCATAAAGCAATCAATTGAATATTATTGAAATTTGTGTTAAATTTAGATTCAGCAAAGAATAGAGACGAAATCATTTCATTTTTCAAGTAATAAATTCATTGATAAACAATTATTTGCATGATTTGCTTACCTTATTTTTGCGATTAATCAGAAATGCTTTCTTTTATGTTTGCATTATATATGTATCCATACAAAGTTAGCTTAATTATCAGTTGAATTAATTGTCAAATGTTGAAATTGGAAGGATTATGTTAGCCGTTTTCTCCTCTTCTTCTTTGTCCTTCCTTTCTTTTTCCTATTTTCTTTGTCACTTCAACTTCATCTTTGCGTAAATATTTTGTAATTATTAACTTAAACATAGTGTGAGAATATTGATTTTTTTTAATTTTGCATGATTAAGAAATTATTTGAAAAAACTTTCCGCTTGGATTTGGAAATTTTAAAAATATTATTAGATTGATAATACTAACGGCGTTGTCTTTTTGAGTTCGTTGCTCCGCTGTTAGCGACCACAGGGTATTTACTTCGTTATTCACTAATGATCATGATGCCGTTTACGCTAGTTAATTGAATTTTCTGTTTACACAGAATTCGATTGCCTTTCAAACCTAGCAAGCAGTGGCTTTCTTTTTTGAACAAATGTATATTGAAAATCATGAATTTGTTGGCTTTTTTAAAGCTTGCTTAAAACTTTTGATAATTTCAGAAATGGAACAATCTAACAATAAAAAACACAACTTTAATTGTTCATATGGTGTATATGGTATTTCTTTTTTATATGGTGGTTTCTTTTTTATTTTAGGTGAAAAATGATATGCGCATATATGATATGGGTTGACATTACTTGCAAAGTGATCCTTGCGGACAAATGTTTATTAAAATTCTGAAGTATTGAATGATATATATGGAAGTTTTGTAAAAAAAATAAATCGATCCAATGAGAAGAAATTATGATTCCATGCATTCTTTCAACACTTTTCGTAACCAGCTCTGAGAATTGCTCAGGCTTTGCACTAAAGATAAGTGATCTTCGGCCGGTGCTTCATGTTTACTGATTATAACTGCACCGTTGCGTGTACTTGCTTCATGAAGAAGATGATTGTACATTGAATTGGTTTGATCCTTAAATGCATCACTTTCGTTTTCTCCAACAATTAACAATACTTTCAAATCTGGCATGCTGTTATCATTCATTTGTGGCAAAATTTGCGTTTCAAATATTGGACTATATTGAAGCGCCACTTCTTCTGTCAAACTATAAAGGGAAGATATGTTTAAAACTTTAAACAACATTTGAAACGCCTACCGGACTGCATTTCCAATGTAAGAATTTACCAACGGTTGTAAATTGTATACACCGCTGAGAAGTACAATTCCTCTTATGGGAGATATGTTATGTTCATTTGTTATCTTCGACAAAGCCATGCAAATCAAATGAGCACCTGCCGAATGACCAACAACATATATCGGTGCCGAACCATACTTTGAATTGCTCAGTTCGACCAACAGAAGTACACCTTGAATAACGTCATTCACAATTTCTTGCATCGTGACCAGCGGCGCCATTCTATATTCCAACGTGGCAAATCTTATTTGCTCTTCTGCCAAATCGCAAATCGCTTCTCCGTTGATTTGTGATGTTCCTTCCTTAAAAGAAAAAAAATAATAATATGAACAATAATTCAATTTTTGAAATATTAATTCTACCTGCCAAAAACCACCGTGAATATAGAATAATGTAGCAGTACTTGATTTTTGAAGATGTTCAAAAATTTCCACATAGCTTCTTCTCATGTCAGTACAGTCGAAAGAAAACGATTGTTTCCGAATCAAGGCATCTTTTGGAATGGCCACAGTAGTCCATTTGTTGAACTGTTTTAACATCTGAATTTAATTAATTTAAAAAAAATAATTTTTTAGCTAGCACAGATTGGTGAATTTTATTTTTATTTACCTCATACGGTTGACAACGTCCAGCTGACCAATGGCTTGCAGAATATTGACATTCGGTTTGCGAATATGGAAATCCATGAATGCAAATATTAATATTTTTCACATCTTCTAACTCCAATATTTACAAATGAAATAAATGCCAACAGAAATAGACAATTTAAAAGCTTATAATAATAAAGTGAAACGTGTTATACTATCAGTAGGTAGTTTTAAAAAATATAAAATAATAAAAGGAAATAGTAAACAATAAACAAACGAAATTTAAGGTATATAAATTTCGAAATATTTTGTTACAGTAATCCTAAAATAATGCTTGCATATCTGTAAAAAATACTGTTTAAACGACGTTAAATGTACAGCAGTGATTTTTACATTTTTAATTTAATTATAAACTGGTGAACTTCAGCAGACGGTTTCAACCAACAGATAATGATATATTGAAACAATCAACACATATTTCTTTAACTTATTAATCACTTTTTAGTTAATTGCGAACTTCCGCTTTTCGATTTTAATATTATATTTATTTAAATTTACTTCTGTAACACAATGAAATATTTGAAATATAAAGAAAAATTAATCACCTTTTGAATTCAGTGAAGTCAAAAAATCGTTAATAACAAGTTGTGCTTGCTTCGTGCAATGAATTAGATCAATCGTGTTGTTTTTCAATTTTCCGCTTAACAACGGCACATTGAAGCAGAAAGAAACTTTCTCCAATTCTCCTTCATTATTCAGAATATTGTTATCACCATGACAATGATTTAATTCGCTAATTTTCACACTAACGAATTCAGATTCACCATGCATCCCTAAAAATTCCTTGCTCACATGTATCAGAAGAAAAAATAAAAAACTACTCATAAACAGTTTGATTGCTCTGTTACTGTTGATAATTTTCTGCGACAAATAAATTCATTCTACTTACTATACATGCATTCAAAAATTATTCACTGTACAAAAGTAAAAAATGCCATTCACTATCAAAAAATTACAGAAATGAATTCTTTCTAAGGAATATGTCATTATTTATTGTTCATAAAAACAATCCAGTTCAAATAATAATGATAATTTTTTAAAATTTCGTAAGGTGAAAATTCATTACAGGTAATTAATAATTATGTATGACATGTTATTTATCTGTGAAATTCTGAATGATAATAATTTATTATGCATATATTTATTAAAAAATCGATTAAATTACTATTATTAATTAATTTTTTTATGTTTTCATAGCCATCTGAAAAAATTTTGAATTTAAATTATCTCTTGTTATTAGTTCTTCATTTTTTTCTTACTGTAATTTTGGTTGCAATTATTGTTCTTCTTTTGGCATTGAAAGTGCAACTCTGAACTTGTTTTACAGTTTGTCAAGGCAACTTTTTATCATGCTCAAATAGCAAGAACGTCAGTTAAGACATGTATTGGTTTATAAATGTTCGGTCATTCTTGCCATATCTAGAAACTGTCAATAAGAAAATTTTCTTTTTCCTTGTGATGCTTTGATTTATCTGAAAATGTATCCGATTGGCATTCCAACTGTGCTAAATACACATACGGAAGATGATGATGCCGAAAAATCTCAAATTTTTCACTTAGCATGTAATCGAGAACGAGATATATGCGTAGTTTTGTGGCGAAACGCTATTGCTTTGTATTTTACATTTCCACAGTTATGTCTGATTTCACACTTTGCCACAGACGAGGAATTAGATTTAATGGGTGACTATGAATGCGTAATGTGGAAACCGGATAGTACTGCATTATTGGTTCGAGTATGTATCGCACATTTGAGTACTTTTAATCGCTTGAATTTTTAAAAAAAGTTTTTTTCTTAATTTAGACTTCAAAGAATTATATTTTATTATACAAAGTGAAAATTGATTGGGAATTATCTTATCGCGTTTTTCAAGAAGCTGCTAATTCGTCTTGTAGTAGCAGTTCCAATCGACCTTTTATAACAAGGAAGATTCCTGCCGTTCAGCTCACCTTAACTACAACGGTGAACTTATCAGCTCATATTAACTGGTAATTTTTTTTATTTTTTATTGTTTTTATATATTTTTACTTTTTAAATACTTTTTTCGAAATAACTCTGTTTAATTATCATAAATCTTCATGTATAATTTTTGTTAAATTTGGAAATTTTGTGGCTTCAAATCATTTCAGTTGTTTGCATTTTTAACAGAGTATTATTATTTTATAAGGAAAATTTTGAATCATTAATTATGTGACGTAACTGTAACGCAATCACTGGGATAGATGGCTGCTCATTGTTGAAGAAGATATGTTTGTTCATTGTTTTATTTTGTCATTTTTGCCAAACAGTAAAAGTTACTTTTTATTTAGAGAGGAAATAATGTATTTTATATCTATTTAAGATTTTTTTCTTTATTTATAATTTTTTACTTTTAAAATATTTTGAACTATCTAGTAATGGTTATAATAAGTAGAAGAATGTGCAGAACTGGTAATGATTGAAATTTATGACAATGAATAAATATGAAATAATAGCCTAATATCTAGCTGATTGAATTAATTTAGGTGTTAATGTATTTCATATGTATCATTTATAATTATATTGTTTGAGCTTGGCTTTTTACTGTGGCGTATTTTCTTCACACAGTGTTTTTTTTAATGTGAAACGTGGCAATTTTTATCGCGGGAAATGAAAAGCAAGTTGTTTGTATGCTTACGTGCATTTTGTTTTGCTGGCTTCAACAGACAAGAATGATCTCTAGTTCAGTTGTTTTATTTATGTATTTTGATGTTTTCTTTTCTTTTTACTATTTCTAAGATATGAGATATGAGAGGTTTTTTATTCGGAAATTAATTACAGTTATTCTACTTTGAAAGAAGAGTTTTTGATCTGTTTGAAAAATGGTTTTGTTCATCGTTTTCTTTGGGATGGACAAATTGTTGAAGAATTGGCTTGGTCAGTGGAGAAAGTGCCATTTTATTTTGATCAGTTGCAGTCACGTCCTCAGTATGCGAACAGAATACCGTCGGATTGCAATGAATTTTCTTCATCCACTCCCCCAACAACAGTCTGCTTTGTTGACATTTGCCACTCATCTTTTGTTGGTGGATTTTTGGTAGTGCTAAATGACGGTCGTGCTGCCCTGTTGACGGCATTGTCACCAAGATTTCACCCATCGGTAATGATAAGAAAATTTATTAATTGTTCAATATGTTGTGAATCAAAAAGAAAAAAAATAAAAGAAATTATTTTCACTATCAGGAATTGAGAGCAATTTGGGCTCCAAATGTAAATGATGCATGCTGTTGTTCAACGAATCATAAGTATCGTTTATTGGCGATTGGATGTAAAGAGTGAGAAATATTGAAAGCGAATTAATAAAGCATTGTTTGTTTGTTATTCTGTTTAATTATATATTTCAGTTCTTCAGTTCTTGTTTTTCACGTTGACGATGCAACTGGTGCTCTGGTGTTAACATACCGTACAGATTTGAATGTGATCGGCAATCCAGAATTGACTCGCAATTTGGGCGCCGTTCAGTCTGTGAAATGGGCAGCACCGGGTAACTATTTGATGGTCAGTTGGCGTACCATGGGCATTGGTTGCTGGTCTGTATTTGGTTCAAGATTGTGGTTCAAGCCGTGTCTGTTGGATCGCAGTTCAAATGCGATTCGTTGCTTCGACTGGGGTCCAGAAGGTCACCATGTATGGTTCACCAACGGTGTGGAGCTAGTCGTAGTTCGTCTTTTGTCTCTGTGCGATACCAATTCTGTGGCTTTAGTATGAAATGTTGTTTGTTCTTTTCACTTGAACACTTCACTAGCTATTAATTCATTTTTAATTTGCATTTGTTTATTCAGCGTTGATGATTTTCTTTCCAGAGCGATCGAGAGAGAATTGGTTTGTATTGCGATGATCAGATTTATCTGAGTCCTGATAGCGGTATCAATCGCGCGTCTAATGCCGAATGGCCGCTGGCTTTTTGGCATCAAATTCAAGTGCCGTTGGAATATTTGAATTATTGTTGGCCCATTCGAGTGAGTCAATTAATTATTGATCAATTGAGGTTTGTTACTGCTCATTTTTAGACGTGTTACTTTGATGCGATTAATAATGTAGTTTGTGTGGTGGGCAGTCGAGGTTTTGCTTATCACTTGTTGACCAGCAGAAAATGGCGTCTCTTTACCAATGAAGTTCAGGTAAAAGCATTTGAATTTAAAATAAATGTTTAAAATTACTGTCATTTTCCTGTTATTTATATATTTCAGGAGCGTCAATTGTTGGTCGGTTCGGCCGTGCGTTATTGGAATGGTTATATAATTTGTAGTTGTTACGATTTTGAAGATGAATCAGATGAAGTAGATGATTGTGATTTCATTTGAAAAAGAGCCGTTTCTAATAATATTTGTTCTGTTATTACTATTCCATTGTTAATATTGTTGTTATTTTGTTTAGCTGAGGTTTTATCCAACATCAGAACGATTGGATTCTGATTATTGCACTCGTTTGACTTTGGAATCACCGGTGTTGTTGTTATCGTTACGTGAAGAAGTGTTGTTGACGTTCGATTTGGAGGCAAAATGCATTTTATATTACATGTCGATAATTGATGATGCTAAGCAAAGTAAAGCATATTTGTGAGTTGAATTTTCACGGTAAACAAGTGTATTTTTATCAGGAACTATCAACGTGGAGAAGAAGGCCATCATTTTAGTATCAGACCTTGTTCCGCATCCGTTTTGTGTTGCATCGGTGCATATAATCTCTAGACAGACACTTGATTGTGGTAAATTTTCACTTGAAAATAAGATTTATGTATATTTCGAAATTAGCTTATTAGATTTGCCACTTACAGGCGAAGGAACGTTTTGCGGAACAGTGGACACGTTGCTGTTAAATGTAGCCGGTCGTGTGATCATGCTCACGCCTCAGACGTTATCTTGTCGACGTCACGTTGGTGATGACGTGAAAGCTTCACAAGTATTGACGTGGAAGACAAGTATTTTTATAATGTGATAAGTTTTTTTCTTCAGCTTGAAGCGCCTTTACTCATTGCCTCGTTTGTGGAACAGATTTGGTGTGGTGCTGGTGCTGATCCTTCGAAGCCACACCTAAGCCAAGCGATTTGGATCAACTCTGGTTCTCGAGGCATGTTGATATGGATGCCATTGATGCCACGTGATGACCAGCAGCATCTTGCCGCCAAGCATCAATCATTCATTTCGAAATGGATCATGCTTGGTTTTCAGTTGTCATCTCTGCACCCTTCAGGTTCGCTGTTATTTTGTCATTGTTGATATGTAAATTGAACTGCTATTTGCAGTGTTATGCGTTTTACATTTTCAGTGGTCTGCTCGTTAAAGTGTTTTTTCTTGGGTGTGGAAAGTGAAACAGATTGTTCAAATTCTTGGATTGAACATAAAGTATGTAAAAATAAGACTTTTGTATATTTTTGATTTGATCAAATGGGTATGTTTGTGTATTTTCAGCGTGAGGTGTTTCTGCATCACATTTTGAAACAGTTGCTTCGGCGAAATCTTGGCATTTATGCACTGGATATTGCGAATACTTGCCGTGACTTGCCTCATTTTCAGCACTGTTTAGAGTTGCTTTTACACAACGTTCTCGAAGAGGAAGGCACTTGCTCAGAACCGATTCCAGGTATGAATAATATATAGGTGTATAAAATTTATACTGTTACTTCAATGCAACATGATTATATGTGTATTAGATGAAATTACGTTTTACAAAATGTATTGTTGTGAATTAACTCTTCTAAATGATTGATTCTATTTATAATTTTAATAAGATTACAATAAGTTTACAATACTTTAATTACTTGGTTGTACTTATTTTAGATCCCCAATTGCCGAGAGTTATTGAATTTTTGCGCGAATTTCCAGAATTTCTTCAAGTAATTGCTTATTGCGCACGTAAAACTGAAATGGCACTGTGGAAATATTTGTTCCAATATGTTGGCAGTCCAAAACAGCTGTTTCAAGTATGCATTTGTATGTTACGTTTAAATGTGTTATGATTTGTTTCCATTTGAGATTTGTCTAAAAGAGAAACAATTGGAAACTGCAGCTTGCTATTTTATCATTTTACAAAGCATGGAATCATCATCAGACAGTAAAAAGGTATGCAATCTATATATACATATACATATATATATATATATATATATATATAGATATCTGTGTGTGTGAAGAAATTTAAATAATAAATATTTTTCAGCTTGCCACAGAACTTTTGAAAGCCGTTTTGAACGAACGCAGATGGAATATTGCCAATGAAATTATTCGCTTTTTGAAATCCATCGGTTAATAAATCTTTTTTTTCTAAAAATGTTTGTTTTTAAATTTTTTTGATAATTTTTAGATCCATCCGATTTGGATTCACCTCCAACAACACCATTGATTTTTTTGAAACAGTCTGCACAGCCGAGAATATCTATTCTTTCTCCTACGGTTATTGAAAATTGGAATGGGTTCGTGTATGCCAATGCATCTGGTGGTGGATCACGTTCTCGAAATCAATCTGGTACAAGTCCCACAGATTCAGCTAGTCGTCAGAATTCCGCCGTCTGGTCAACAACGCCTTCAGTAGCTGAACAATGCAGTTCACATGGTCAGCAACAGTCCAGTTTTGGATTGGATCGAAAAAGTGACAATAATAATTCTATGGACGGATTTGTGCAAATAATTTTAGCTGATCATGCGAAGCAGTTGGTTGCCAACTGTCGACTGTATGATTTGATCGTATTTGCAGATCAGGTTAACTTCAACGTCATTCTATGGTTAAATCAGCAACGGTAATCATTTTATATGTATTTTTAGCATATGTTAAAATTTAATTAGTTGACTGTGTTTAGGAATCGTGCAGCTAAAGTTGTACATTTTCCAACGGCATTGCGAAGCTTACACTCTGATTTCAGCATTGCCTACCCATTACCAGATACAAACTTTGACATAAGCTATTTGAAAGCGTCAACTTTGCAATTACATTCAGCCGGTAATTTAGCAGATGAATGGATTGATTTGAATATTATAATTTTTAATTTGTTTTGTAGAAGTGTTGGAAACGTCGAATTTGTTGAACGGCAATGGCAACGGTAATGATGATGGTGACGATTTGTCGCTGATTGAATCGCTCAGTCTTGTTGAACAACAAGCAAAACAGCCGTTTAATAAAAGTGATCCGACTAATGCTGGACAGTCGAACAATTCAGTTGTTGTTGATACGCTGAAGTTGGAACTTTTGGATGGTGAATTGTTGGCAGATGACGATTCGAAAAGAAAAATTAGCAACGAGAGGATGAGAAAAAAAACGATGCATTTTGTCGAAAGTATTATGATAGAAGCGGCTTGTTTGGATTGGTTGTTGTTGATTGATTTGGTATTGCGTGATTTGAGAAATTTTCAATCGTTGTTGATGACCATCTCTTCCACGAACGCAGATGAAATCAAAGCGTTGGACAACGGTTTGATAGATTTGATTCAATGGGCTGAGAAGGATTGGTACGAATAATGTTTTTAACTTGACTTTAAAATTAAATTTTTTTGTATTTTTAGCTTTGCTTATGTACCGTTTTTCAAAGCTGTTCGTGATGCTTTGCAACATGTATGTGCTGAACGTTTGGATGGCGATTATTTAAATATTGACAACGGTGATTCAACGACGTCGATGAAATTTGTGGAAAATGCTGCGCTTTCTGTTTCGCCAACATTATCTGTACGAGAGTTGGCTATAAAAAATCTCAGCAGAATTGAATCTAATGCAGCTTTCAGCGAAACATTTTCCAGTCGACCTCAGCTCGGACATTATGTATCCTCTGTTGAAGATCATCTGATAAATCCCGTTTCTCCTTCAGAACATACATCCTGTTCGCTGATGTGATGAGCTCACTTGTTTCAGGAATCCCGGTTGTTTGATGCACTGTGCTCATATTTGTTGCTTGGTCGAACTGTTTATTATTGTTAAGCCGAACAGTTGATCCTCTTTCTGTTTCTCTTTTTATAAAATGATGACATCGTTGCGCATTTATGTCTTTGGATCTATTTCGTTTTTTTTCTCAAATAAAATTTTGCATGTAAAATTATTTTTTATTAATTTTTAGAATGGTTGAATTCCGCTATTAAGAAAAAAGAAACTTATCTATAATTGCGAATTTCGAATTCATTTCACAGTACATTATGTTTATGTGCGTTTATTTTTAGCTTTAATATTTATGCATATCATATGTACGTACGTTTATTGTCGATATATCTACAATGTTGAGATTCTCACTGATCAGTTTTGTACAAAAGTTTCGTAGCTGCACTACTACCACCGCCACTACACAACTGCTGACTTCAATCCATATTTATTTCAAAGGTAAGTAAGTACGCAGTTGTTTTGAACATTTATTTTAAAGGAAGTGCATTTATAAAAATGTTAAGAGAGTTAAATTCAGAAATAGAATGTAAATCAAATTTAAAGTTGGTAACGTTCTAAAATGCATCGAATGTCCCAGAAAATAGAATAGAATAATATCTCGCTGAGAGATTGAGAGGAAACGATCATTTTTATTGCCAACTTCTTCAAGAGACAACAAAGGTATTCTCACTTTTACATTTCCCATATGCAAATTCACTTTATTTAATTCAGATTTTACCGATTCACTTTAGTTAGTATCTGCAATTATTTATTATTTTACTTTATGTGAAATTTTGTTTCTTTTTTCATTATTAATTTAAGAAGAGAATTTTATTTATTGCAAGATGTTTTACGTGCTGCTTGTAGTTTTGGGAATAAGATGCATATATAATTGATTTTTGTAAATGAGTCAAGAGAAAATATAGGAGGTAACGAGGTGATTATAAAGGAAGAAAATACGCATAGCATCGGGGAAAATGATGAAAAAGGAATAAGAATTAGGAAAATGCAGTGAATATAGCCTAAGCGGAATTGGCAAAGGTCGCGCGTAATTTTCTAAAACGCGCGACTCACTCGGCCACTTTGGATGCCTTTTCGGCGTCGTTATCTTCAGTTGCCTGGTTTGCTGCACTGAATGAAGCCATCAAGCCAGCAGAGAGCAACTTAAATTAAATGTGAATTGTTAATTTGTAACAAGAAAAAAAATGCAAATATAATTTGTAATACAACATATACTCACCGACTGAGGATTGATAGTGAAGGGCATTGGTATGGTGATGAACTGTTGCTGCTGAACGTTGCTGGAATCGGATACAGTCGATGTGCTAGCCGGGAAACCGGCGAACATGAACTGTGTTTGTCCATTTATATCAGTCGTCATGGCGGTTGTTGGAGCAGCATACACAAGTCCAGGTGGAATTTGATACATCAGAGCTCCGTTTGGAGCAATTCCAGCTGTAATAAAAGAATCAATATGAAATGTTGAATTATAAATAATTAAGAAATTATTCTTCAGTTCACTTACTTGGAATGAAACCAAAAGATTGCTGCTGTTGACTGCCAGCTGCAAGACTGTTATTAGGGAGCAAACCTAGAACGCATATAGAAAAAGAAATTAACCACAACAGGTTGTGTTGCTTGTTTCAAAGTTAAATTAACCAGTGAAAGAAAACACAGGAGTTGTGCCAGAAGCTACATTTGAAGTGCTTGTTGACAATGACGAGTTTGTCGCTTTGACAGCATTTTGTGGACTCGACTGCGATGACGCCGCACCTTTGCCAACTTTGCATAATTTTTGTTGTTGCTGTTGCTGCTGTTGTTGCTGTTGTTGTTGTCGTTGCTGACCAACTGGACATTGGGATTCTTGGCCAACAGAAAGTGAAGGTGAACATAGATCATCTTCTATTTCTTCATCACCTTCGTCGCTTGATTGAAACGCCGCCGCAGTGGCGAAATCTATCTGAGGGGAATTAGTGAATAATGGAACCGGGGTGACCATAGTCGGTAGGTCGTGAGTATAACTGGAAACCAATGAGAACGGCTTTGATGTGCCCTGAAAATATTTTTCAGTTTTCAATAAGCAGCAGCAGCAGTAATATGCAGTATAATTCTAAGAAAATATCCTCGGGAGAAAATATGACATTCGTGTTTATGTAATAGTCAAAGAAAGGGAAAAGATGTACAGTTATTATTATTATTATTACTTATGGCTATGCAAATTTGATATACATGTGAATCCATGAGGTCAAAGAAACAAAATTTGAAATAAATTGAATTTGCGGCAACATCAATCCCACTGCAGCATTGTTTAACATTGAAGGAAAATAACTGGATGAAAAAGCGTTGGAAAAGTTCGATTTTTTATGGCCAAACAATGCAAAGGCATTGCATGTGAAAATGAAAGCCATGAAATGAGAACTACATTAAAAGCTGTTGCCTGAACTACATCTGAATGGGAAATTATGGGATACTATCGAATTGGAAACAAAATTACCATCTGTTGTAAAATTAATGCAAAATCTGATTTTATTTTCTACTTTATAAATGATCACACATGGATATGTTATTTTGCAAATTTTCTTTCTTTTACAAATGTTTTCTAAAAGCAAAATGCAATGCTTTTACTGTTCACTTGCTGCTGTTGTTAACAACATTCCAAACAGATTTTGTTGTTGATTTAGATAATTTCTTTTAAAGGAAAAACTTATCACATAAGGACTGCAACAAATTTTTTTTCTAATGCAACGTTCTCGAACAACAACCGGCTTTATTTGCAATTTCGTATAATTCTACATATATATATATATATATATATATATATATATATATAAGTGTAATTATTTTCTCTCTTCCATTTCACTTTTACTGTTTATTTGCAGAGCTTTTTTGTTAAAATAATTTGTCGAAAAGCTTTCAGAGGTAGTTAGTTCTGGTAAACAAGGCTAAAATAGGTTCTAGTTTTCTGCAACTTCTGCTATTAAAAAAAATAAAAAAATTTTTAAACTATCGCAGCTGAGGATAAACAACGGCAAAGGTAGAGAAAAATTGCACTTTTCTGATTCATTGCAAAAGAATTTGCTTTTTTCAAAAACAGAACAACACACTTAATCATTTCCTCACATTGCATGTTAATCAATAAGCAGTTGGATTTAGTAGTGGTAGAGTGTTGTTTTCTGGCATTTAAGATGTCATGTGAGAATGGGTTTGTTTGTCTGTTGATTTTGCACATTTGAAAATATTTTCATCACAAACATTTGCATTTGAAATACACAATAAGACACGTATTTTGATTTATATTTCAATTGTTTTCATAATAATTGTGCTTCACTGAAATCATCAAAAGATTATTATTTTGCTCTTTTTCGGTGTTCTTTTGCACTCGCATATGTGCATGTATGTTTGTGTACTTTAATTGAAGCTATGAAGCAAGCATGCAAGCAAGCAAACGAAGCAGGCTAGCTTGCTAGCTAGCTAGTTAACTAGTTAGCTCTAGTAGTAGTAGTAATAGTAGTAGTAGTCGTTGTCATCGTAGTAGTCGTCAGTTTGAGTAAGGAAGACAGCTTTTTGTTAAGCGCTCCCTAGCTAACTTCAAAAGCCGTAACGTCGGCTACTGGTTGTCATTATTTCAAGATTACCTCATTGTTTGTCCAAACCAGTCGGCTAGAAAAAGATGCCATCTTCGCTTGTGTATAAACACGCATTGCGCAACATTCTGCGGAAGCCGAAGAAGCAACGGAAAAATTGTTATACACTAGCCAACGAGGAGAGTAATGGTGAGAGTGCGGGGTTGGTCATTCAGAGTTTTGTCAGTGAAATTTAGACCGGCCTGACGACAGACAATACAACGAAACAGAAAAGCACTAGCAAACAGCGGCTAATAAAATTGTGAAAGAGCTTAAAGAGGCGCGCGCTTCTGGTGCCCATTAGTCCACTTCAAATCTACCGTGTCCGTAATGTTTGTCCAAGCGGAAAAATAGTATACTGGGCATTTGCATTTGAAATGTCGTCAAACGCGTTAGGAAGAGGCGTGTATGTTATTATGTAACAGACAATAATTTTCCGCCCATTCTCTCTTGCCTGCTTCAACTTAGCCATATCATTTGAAAAATGCTATTTTATGATACTTTTTCCACAACAAGGTGGGGAATATGTTGCACGTATGAAGAAGCAGTATCAAAGTTTAGTGGGTTTTTTCTTTGTTTCACAAAATTTACTATTTTTTTACATCATAGCCGCAGCAAGTGAATAATAAATCAACATTTAAAGCTGAAGGCTCTGAGCAATCTACTTTTATAAAATAACACTAAAACAGTCCTCAGTGCTAAAATCAATGAAGCACAACTTTGGCTCGCATATGTTGTGTTGGAGTATTTTGTTATTTTTTGTTTTTGGAAGGGAGGGGGGATAAACTTCAACGCCAACTGCGCAATAAGCCAGCTGCTTTGGCGGATCAGTAAGTAAAGTGTAAAAGGATGGAAACGTTTCTCCTCTGTGCAGCTATTACGGAGAGGAAGTCGACGAAGCGCCTGTCTTTTTGCAAATTGGGGAATTTGAAAATTGAGGAAAAATCAAACATCGTTGAAGCAAAATAGCATTTAGCTAAAAAGTCCAAGAATTGAGAGAGAGAGAGAGAGAGAGAGAGAGAGAGAGAAAGAAAGAATATGGAAGAGAAGGGAGGAGGAGGTGTTTTAAAAAAAAAGAGAGAGAGGGAAAGGAAAATGAGACAAAGAAGATGTTGGTGAAGCCTTTTGCCAATTGGTTTCAACTTTTAAGTTCTTGCTATGAAGTAAGCAAAAGAAAAAAAAGTGTGCGCAGCTTGCCTTTCGGACAAAAGCCGGAAAAAGCGCAGTAATGCAGCAGGATAATGGACGGCACGAAATTTGACATATTTCACTCAATCAGACCACATGGTTGTGAACTGAACTGGGTAGGGAAAAAATATATATTAAAAGATGGCTTTGCTAATTTCATCCGGTCCATACGAGTTTTCTTCAGTTGAAAAGAGCAATAAAGAGAAGCAGTTGGTTGCTTTAAATGAAGAAAATAAATGCAAACTTGTCGTTGTAATGGAAAACATGTTCACTGGTATATAGAGGAAAATAAGAAGAAGAAGAAGAAGAAGGTACAAACAGAAGAAAAATTTTCATCATCTCACGGCGACGGTCAAGTAGTTTGATCGTTTGGCATGACAAACGGCTGCGTAAGGCAACACCCGAGATGACCGTGCTTAGCATCGGTCAACAGTGGTCAGCAAGCCGAAAGCTGTGCTAGGCTAGCTATAGAAAAGAAAAACAAAGACAGCAGACTTTTTCGGGTCAAAAGCGACAAGCTCAACTCTGTCTGGTCAAGGAGGCAGTTTTGCACTTGTTGGTGGTCTAGCTTGGGATTTCCAAACTTAATAGACCATGCATGACGCCCTGACTTGGCCAACACAAGCTCACTGCACGCACAGCGTTAACATGAGCGCTGTTTTCTGTTTGGGAAAGATCAGTGTGAGAATCAATCAAATTCTTCTTCTGGAGTAAATAACAACAGTTCTGCGAAAAGCTGCTTAATAGCAAAGCAGCAGTAGTAGTAGTACTCGGTGAAATTAAACAACACTGTTATGCTAAATATTTTTGCAACCTATCCAAGGTGAAGTGATGATATATTACTGCAAAGCATTATACAACAACAACACCAGCGACGACGATGATGATGATGATGATGATGATGAAAAAGTTATTATTATAAAATGAACATTATGTTGGAATTTGTATTTCAATTTCTTAAATCTAAATTCAATTTGATAAAATTGAAGCTGTTGTGATGATGCTTTCACATGGGAGAAAAAATGAACCTATTTCCCTTAAAATCTTTTCAAGTAATGTATAGCTTTGTTGCTTATGAATATTAATTTCAACATTTTTTCCTTCATTGATGAATAATTGTCGAAAATACTGGTTAAATCGCAAAAACAACTAAAAATTAGAAATTGATGGCTTCCAATAATAATAATAATAACGAGGTCATATATTAGTGAAAATTTTTGAAAAAGCCATAGAATGAAAACTTAGCATGTATTGACAAACACGTGAATTACTGCGCGTTTTTGAAGAATTAAGTTCAAATTCAGATGTGCTACACATGCTGCTAAAGGCAGTTTTAATCGCTGAACGCTTCTGACGCATTCTTTTCTTTGTCGACGTGCTTGCTACACCACATTTAGCTGAAATGTAAAACTGACCATATTTTATTGTTGTTGCTCTTAATGCAGTTGTGTCTGCTGCTGCCTTCGCTTAATATGCAGTTGTTTTTGAAGTTATTTTTAAAAAAATTCAGCAATTAGGAAATGAACGTCGGACATGTGTGCTCAGAAGGAAAAAACCTAACGAACATTCGCATTTTTGTCATTTTAGAGAAACTGACATGTTTTGTTCTTGATGCTGAGGATGATAATTATCTCTGTTGCCTATTAATTTTTTGACTTTTAACATTGCAAATCACGTTTGCATCATCTATATTACTGAAGTAATATTGGATTTAAGCAATTAGCAACTGATCTGATAAATTTCAATTAAACAAAAATAATTAAAATTATCACTGCGCGATAGAGGTTGGACTAAATGCAGAAGGAAGGAGTTGAAGAGACAAACAAGTCGAACAGAGAGAGAAATGAGACCAAACGAATGGACTAGAGAAGTAGAAATAGGAATGAAAGAAGTAGGAGGAGTAGGAGGCGGTGAATGCAAGCTATCATCATCATCATCAACAAGTAAAGTAAGCTAACCAGCTAGCTAGCTAGCTAGTCTTTCTTATTTTTCTCTCTGTTTCACTATTTCTCTTCCTCTTTCTCTTTCTGCTCCACTTTTCAGAAGCTATCTCTCGCACTTAGTATTCGCTCAATTTTCCTTGGCTAGAATTAAGCACAGCGCACAAGAAGGGCAAAATGAAGCATGCTGCGCGTTTTGCACTCAAAAGTAGCAGCCGAGCGTCAGCTGCTGGCCAAGAGGCTTTAACGCACTTTTACGCGCTTACCAAATACACACACATCTATATACATATATTATATTATGTATATATAGATATATTTATATACATATATCCAGCTACCAAACGGAGACGGATATCCGGCCATCTGACAAAGTACGAAATGCGTGGGTGGGCAAAATATTATATACATTTGTGTGTGTGTGTGTGTGTGCGTGTGAATCGATTCATAAATTTTACTTACTTTGTAATTCTGTGACACCGGACGCTTCTGAGCTGCGCTGAGTTTTTGTCCACGGCCGGTTGGGGTTATCAAAGAGCGGAGCTTGCTACGACGATTTGATGTCGCCGATGTGGATGACGATGACGATGATAAGCCAGCAACCGATTCTGACTCAACAACCATTTGACCGTTGCTTCTTGTCGCGGGTGTGGTGGTGGAAGTGAACAATGCACCTTGGCTACTTTCCATCATGGTTTCAGATGGAGATCGACCTATAGATTTTGAAAAATTACAACAACCATAAAAGAAAGTGTTTAAATGAAAAATGGAAATTCTCCAAGATGGGAGGGAAGCAGGGGAGGAAGAAAAAAACAGAAAAGAATAGAAACTAAAAATAAATACCGGCAAGTGTCGAAGGAGGAGGATCTGATGAGTTGAGGCATGTTTGTATTAACGCTTTGCCAGCTTCACTGGTAATCATGGGCTGCAATTTTTTGGTCGCGAACGTGTAGACGTGGCCGGTCTCTGAAGCGACCAACAGCATCACTTGCGTTCCTGTCAACGTGGATAGTTCGTAAGCCTAAACAAGCAGTGCGAAAATTGATTTAAAAAAGATCTAGCTGCTTTATTTAATTATATTATTTTTAAAAATGTTATAAGAATATCAAAATACTGTCTGCTTATTATTATTATTATCACCTTTTTCATAATGCCAGTTTTGCGTTTACTGAATGTGGTGTATCGACGTAATTTGTTATCGATGAATTCCATTTTAATTTTTACTCGACCTTTCGTTTTTTTACCATTGGGTAACAATGGTCTAGTTGGTTTGGCGGAAGTAGTGGAGTTGATTCCGCTTCCAGTCGGTGCGTACAAGCTGTCGTCCGGTGATTCAGGATTCACAATTTGTACAGATGAGGAGGGTGAAAGCGAGGCTGCTGGATCTGTACTTTCGGCATCTTCGTCTTCCATTTTCACCGTCAGCTCGTCGACAGGTGCTTTTCTTGTTTCGACACCTTGTCCAATGATGGAAGTGAGCGACGCAGCTGGTGCCGACTTGTCATGATCAGTGTGGTGTTGTTGCTGGTCATCGGAACCAGCAGCCGTTGATGACGACGTGCCATCAAAGCCGAGGCTGAAATAACTCTCGCCGGGCACCATCTCTCCATAGTGGTGGCCGCCAACCGACATCGCAGGAACGCCGCTGCTCATTGCTTATCGATGAACAACAACTGGCCGCTTTCTTCGTCAGCTAACCACGCGTGCGCGTGCTCACACACACACACACACACACACACACACACACACACACACACACACACACACACACACGGAGGCAGATATACACACTACACACTACTGACGACAAAGATACACAGATACAAAGACAGACATACCACGTTCATGCATGCATATATACATACATACATATATATATATATATATATACACGCGCACACTCACTCAAACACACACACCAAAACACACTATATGGCCGTTTTCAGTTTCTTCTTTCTTGCCGCTTTGCTCGCTTTCTTGTTCTTTCTATTCTGACGTGGCGGCTAAACGCCAGACGAATATATAACAGCTAGCGCTCTCTGTTGACAACAAAAAGCGACACCTATTTCATGCTTATAACCGCTCGCTACAAGCTACAATCCGTTGTTTCATCATCTTTTGCGATTGTTAGTGAAATATATGTATTTTTTTAATTTTTTAAAATTTATTTTACTCTTATTTTACAGTTGACCTTCTTGTGATTGATTTCAGCATATTAATTAATGTATAACTTATGAGAAAATTTTTTCAACTTGTACAAGGGTAGTAATTTGAAAAAAACTAATAAATATTGTTGTTCAAGTGAAAAAGTTCATATAGCATATCTATATCTATATCTATATGAACATATTTATGATTTCTTCCAAATACAAGAGAAACAACAAGAGGTCGGCTGATTTTCTTTTTATCGATTAGCAGCTTGCTAGTTATCACTGCTTTACAATTGTTTCGTTATTTCCTTTCTCACTTACCTATGCCCTTGAGTAGTAGGGCTTCATGCCGCAGTGCATACTTTTACAGTAGGCAATGTACATCGACCGAGAGAGAATATTAGCATTTCATATATTTTTACAAGCAAATCAACTACGCCATTGCAATTGGCATAATTTCACTCAACGACAATAATAGCTCTTTTTGCTTGGAATAAATAAGCCGTTGTTTTTTCTCTTTCCAAAGCAGCAATAGCTGACTTACACGCATGTACATGAACAGCAATGTTCATCAGTAGTCGCATTTATTGATTTTTGCCGATTTACATTTTACCCATCTTGCTTTTGAAATATGCTTCTCTATGAATTTGCGTCTCAAGTGAATTTTCTTTTTTAAAAAACAACTATTTCTTTCTTCCCTTATGCACACGATTATTATTATAATAATAATGGGTGGTGGTTATGGTTGGGAAAAGATCAGAAATTTAGATCTGCTGTTCTTTTCACAAAGCATTAAGTTTATGCTTTTTTATTTTGATGTAAAAAAACATCCATTTGGTATTATGTTAATTGCGTGTACGGTAGAGGTGAACAGTAAATTCTTCGGTTTGATTGGAGGAAAAATTTCAGCTTCTAGATATTTCAATTTCAATATTTACAATGGTCAGTCAGATAAAGTGATAAGCGAGCGGGGCTAAATTTAGACTACTTGCTGACAGAAATTGGTTATATCATAAATAAACAGTGCAATTTGCAAACGGTGATTTTTAAAAGATGTCAAAATTATGAGAAATATTTATTATCTGTTTGTTGACTTAATTTCTGTCTTGTATTGAAATGATGGATTATATTTCAATTGAACATTTCAATGAATATGGCTTTCATTTCATTTATTGTCGTTGATATTAGTAGCATGCAATTTGACAATTTGCCAAGCAAGAAAACATTCCAAAATTTATCATTCATATAATCTAAGAAATTGCTGTGGTTTTTTTTGCATGAAATGCACTGTTCGTGGTGGGTTATGCTTTTGCTTTTGCTAGATAGGTGAAGTTGCGATATGACGACAACGCATATGCTGAATCATCCCACAAGCAATAATTTCAAGCATTCATTTCAGTTTGACTAATAATAGTCTTTTGTTTTGCTGGTACTTCCGTAACTTTTCTTCTCTCAACTGGATTAAAAATTTATTCGGCAAATTTGTTGTGTTGGTAGAATTTTTAAGTTTAAGTGAGCACTTTTGTCAAGTGAATCAAGTTGATTACAGTATACATGTGTAGAATTGCAAGCAATTTCTCCAACGGAACAACGCTGCCAAGATAAGCGGCGAGTTCTATTTCGGTTGGTGTGTTGTGTTTGGCTTGCGCAACTGGGCTGAATCATTCATTGCAACCGACCAGGCAGGGCAAGCTAAGCTAGGTTGAGTTTGGCTGACGACAGACAGCCAGAAGTGGACCGGTTGGCAAGTGTTATGCAATTGCGGACTTTGGAATTTTGGAAACTAGCCCCTCTCTGGAAAGCCTATTTATAGAGTTTTAAATTACCTACAACCTATAATCAGTGGTGATTTGGATTTTGGAAAAAATTTTTCCTTTTCCAAACTAGCATAACATATAATTCCATAACAGAGCAAAAATTTTGTATTTCAAAGCAAATTATAAGCATAAAAATCAAAACAACAATCAGTAAAAGTACTAGCTAGCCAATTAGCAGAACACAAATAAGACTTTATCCAAGCTAAGAAATTTAAGAAACACGATGCCATTGTTGTTGAAATTCTTTCCGAGAAAAGAGGCGGGGTTAGTTGTTGCTGTTGTTGTCGTTGATGCTGTTTTTGTGGTATTGTTTTTCTGGTTAAAATCGTGGGAGTTGACTAGAAGCATCTTAGTTTCAAGCGTCATTGTCTGGCATCATCATCATCATTGTGTGTGTGTGTGTGTGTGTGTGTGTGTGTGTCTTATATACGATAATAGCAGATGGCCTGTGCTGAAACGCTTTTGCCATAAATATCCCAATGCCAAGATTGCGGATGTTTTGACAATCGGTTGCGTAAACAGATTTTTCGGCCAACATTTCTTAGTATACGTCATTTGGCAATTTTCTTAAAGCATCGGCCAAGGAACCGACCGGTCCGGCATGCCATATTATTATTATTATTATTGACATTTGTCCGAGCTGGAAATTCATATTATTTTTTCCTTCTTTTTGCCTTTTCTTTTTAAATTTCTTATGTTTGTTGAACATCCAACTAGCCAGCTGGCTTGCTGCTAGCTAAATACCTTGCCATCGCTTGCTTGCCAACCAATTCATAATCGAATATGGTAGATTCATTCCGTGTTTCTTGCTTTTCATTCCAAGTTACCAAAATGCAAAAATTTTTTCTTCAATTTGCAAATTTTAAACTTTTAAGAAGCAACTTTTCAACTAACCAAACTGATTTTTGTTGGTTTCATTGTGCTGGCTGTTTTACTTTTTTAAAAGGGTTCGTTTTCATTCAACTGGGCAGAGCTTTTCCTAAGCAGTATTGTACAATATTTATAATTGGATATTTCAAAATTGCTTGCGCTAAATGTCAATACTTGTTGTTGTTGTTGGTTGAGTTGTTGTTCGCAATAGGAAAAAAGTTGCTTAAATTTCAGGCACGAATTTGACAAAGCAGGAAAAATTTAAGCCGAAGAGATGGCCGGAAAATTGTTATTCAAGCTTAGAAATATGGGTGCCATTTTGAGGAAAATGGGCTGGGAAGAAGTGTAAAATGATAAATGTTATTGTTATTTTTAACAAATTATGTCTAATAGTTCACCTTTTCTATCATATACATTCCTATATCCCTTCCTTTCTTTTGCATCCTTTTTGATATCTGAAGGGCTGACAAAATCAAAAACTGATAAATCCGATGATGACATTTATATCCGGCAAAATAGCAGGTGTCAGTGGCGTTGAACTTTCAGCACATTAACTACTACCGTGTGACAAATTTAAAGTTGGCATGCTGTTGTGAGCGCTTTCGCTAGTCATTTTAATTGATTAATTTCAACAATAAAAGCCTGCCATTGGTTGTTTTCGGGTCGTTTATTGATTTTATCACAAAGCAAACGCTTATTGCGATATTTGAGAAAAAAAGCAAAAAAAAACATGTCTACATAGCTTTTCAAAGTGTGGATCGTTCTTTTTCCGGTAATGAATCAAAAGATATGATTGATCGTTGGTTAATTCATTTCTACATCTGCTTTGTTATAAACCTTGACGAGTAGTTTTACTATGTGTAAAATTGAATAATCTCCAAGACGGTATTTTTATACATATTTTGATGGATACTCTCTGTTAATGCACGATTAGAGTGTTAAAAGAGGATTTTGAGCGCGTTAAGCTGGTGTTGATCTTTTTCGCTTCGCCAACTGCATCGTTCGCCGACAGCTTATTATTATTATTATTATTATTGTTATTATTATCATTATCATTAGTTATTTGTTATTGGATAAGGTGTTGGTGTAAATTGATTGAAATTGAACATTTGAGCTCTTTTCTGGAAATTTGAAGATTAAATAACTTGAACGTGAACATGAACAACAAGCTAAAATGAACTGTGGGAAGTATTATTTGCGAGAAGCGGAAGAGTGAAATAAAGGCATAGAGGATGAGCATGGGAAAGAGATTACGGTTCTTCTTCCGCAAGCAGTGTAGCATCGGTTATTGAAGCCTTGACAGAAGTCAATGGCAGCAAGAGCAAAGCATGAAATTACGGCAAGTTGTTTATGCAAGCCCATGCAGCGTACGGGTCTGTGTTGAAAGTGTGTTTGAATACAGTAGGATATGCGGTTGTGCACAATTCGAAGTTACATTGCAGCATGTTTGACAGATAAGCTGCAGAGCATAGTCGGTAGCCGGTTAAGCAGCGGCGGGTGGGATGCTTGGAGATTTTTGGCCATTTCCAGACAGGTTATTTTGTTCAACAATGTTCAGCCGCGCGCAACGGGTCGTCGTCGGTTGTTGAGTTTGCTAAAAGCTGCTTCCAAAAGCGTCTCAGCAAACACGACCTCAAACAGCAAGATGCTTTGGCATTTTATTTGTAAAAGCAGGCTTCTGAATTGCGAAAACAACAGATAATCACCGGGTCATTCTTGTGGTCGACCGGTTCTTTGCGGGTATACAAGTCTCTGACAAATGGCACTGAAGCACGCGAACGAGACAAATTCAAACACACCTAGCCTTTCAAATCACTTTCTTGTACTTCCTCACAGTTGTCCAAGTATCGGAATTTTTATTATTTTCCACAATATACATTTACTCGTTGAAACTTTTTCTAACTGTTCAAGCATGATTGTTCTCTGATCAGTTGACGGATCAGATCAAACATGTATACTGTATTATAATTCAAAAATTTTATTTTTATTTTTAAAATAAGTTTTTATAAATGCTAAAATTAACAGTTTAAAAGTGGTGCAAATTAACGAAGATTTAAAATTAGTGAATAATCGGTGAATGGGCGTTGATGGTACAAATTTGAAACGAAACGAAATGTTGTGCAAAGAAAATTTTTGGTTTGCATCAAAAAAAATTTTTATATAATAAATAAAAAGTACTTGTATACAGTAATTTATCAGAGAAACCATGCTAATTGTAATCATTTTGGTTAAAGATACTGATTGCACTTGACTTTTTGTGTACTGTGCAGACGAAATTACAGTATGACAAGGAATTCAAAATGTATTTGTCAGTTGTTTCTTTGGTATTGCAGTTTTTCGTCAGTGATACTTACATTCTGAGAAAAAAAAATAAATTCACTTTGGTTTAGCCATATATATGTATTTATCACTTTTCTAAATGATAAACTAAGTTTATAAAGTTTGTATAGAATTTTGATCATTTACGCAATGATAATTGTTTTGAACTCATTTGACAGTTTAACCCATTCATGTTGCGGCAAATGAACAGAACTATTGCCATTTTATACTTATATTTAAAATCAAAAGGGAATTGATCAGTTCATTTTTGCCACTGTTAATTATCATTTCGACAATGTCAAAACAAGCTTTCATGGCGAATTTTTCCTTCTTTTCAATTTTGGCGAATGACAAATATGAAAATTAAAAACAACGGATTTTCACTAAATTTGCACCATGCTTTGCTGTTTGCTTCTTTTCCTTCAAATTTATTCACTTATTTCAGTTGGTCATTATCAATTACATTGCCTCTGTTGCAGTTGTAAATTTACCACCATTTTAGAATTTACTTAACTTTCGGCGTATGTGCCATTGAATTTTCATAGGTAATTAAATGTAATCCTTACACTGGAAATGAAAAATCTTTTAATTTGTTTACAGACGCACAACATTTAGAACAATGCACTGCATTATAAAACGTTCTAAACAATTCCAAAATTCAAATCTGTTAAACATACAAGAATTAAATGATTAATCAAGTTAGAAATTTCTTATTTTCAATTTTAGTTTAGTAACCATAAAAAATGGAAAAGAGCAATTGAAATTCTTACTGAAAAATGTAAATTTCGCATTTTTTAATCAATACAACATACCATAATGATCGATGCCATAAATAGCAATCACATACTACTTACTATGGCAAAAAATCAAAGTTGAAAAAAAAAATGTAAATATCATAAACCAACCAAAATAAGCAATTAAAATAAAGACAATGTTAATTTATCGCTGGAAGTTACTGCTGGTTTGTTTTTATTCATTTTGCACCTCCATTAACTTCGTTTTGGGCACCACCAGTAGATGCTACAGAAAAACGTTCTTTATTTCTTAATAAATGATCTGCTAAATATTGAATTGGATCCACTGGTCTGAAATCATATCCAAATGAAAATGTCATATGCCAAGTAAACAGTTTTTTTCTGGCAAAAACAAACCTCTCGCGAGCTAATGCAGAAAGCGCATGCAATAGTATGGGGACCACGGTCTGATCTAAATATTGCCTAGTAGGCACAGCAAATGCCGCGCTACCGCTTCCAGCTGGTGACGATGTCGGTTCCAATGTTGGCTGCTTTGTTGTAGGGTGATCAGCTTGTTGTGATTCCTGAAATTTAACACCGTTCTAAAAAACAATCCTTTTTATCCAGAAAGATTTTTCTAGTTAAAAAGTGAAAACATGCCCAGTGAATGAAAAGTTAATTTCAACTCAGCTGGATTTCAAAATGAAAAATGAGTTATTAAAATTCGATTTAAAAACTCATTGTACTTAATGATACTTGGATTCAGAATGAATTTTGATTCAAACTGCATTTTAATTTAAAATCAATTATTGGACAGAGAATTTTTTAATAATACAAAAATTGCTGTACTTCCACTTTAATCGCTTCAGTTGTAACGATATTTTCTGTTGACTGTTCCTCTGGTTGAACATTCACCATTGATGGTGGTTCTGTAATCTCCGCCTCCATCGCATCTGTCACAGGTGGTTTAATTTCAACATCGTTTTCCATTGCTGATGCCTGAGGAAGCTCAGTTACAGAATTTTCCACTTTTACAGCCGATTCTTGGTGAGACAGCTCCTCAGAGGCTGGAACACTTTCTTCAGTAGCCATTCTTTCTGCAGCCTTCAATTCGGAAAATGAAAGCATTAATAACTACATAAAATAATGAAACCTATAAGCGCATTTTATATGATAATTAAACACTGTTTGTCAATAAATAACCAGATGAATAAGAAAACATAAAATGCACAGTAAACACGATCAAATCCAACCACTGCAAACCACAAGACAAACTAATTCTTATAAGTGCACTGTAGATTGCAATGTAATTTTCAAGTTCAGTTTAACAACAATAGCAATTTAACACGATGATCTTTCAATTTGAACGAATTTGACTAAATAAAATGAAAAGTAAAAACATAAATTCCATTTATAAATAATTATAATTATTAGACAGTATAGTTTACGTAGCTTTTTCCTTAAAACAGACGAGCCAATCAGAATCAACCAATCAAAAGTCAACTTTCTAATACCAAAGCAATTTCTATGTTATTATTGCATTTATTGTAAATTAAAATAATTTAATTATATTTAATGTAATTTTAAGTAATTATTAAACTTCTTCATTAATTAATTGAATTATATGAAGGCTGAATTCAACATCAAAAAGTTAGTTAAGATATACTGTAAATGATGGTCAAGCTCATAATTTTTCTTGTAATCGTTGTTTAAAGTGTTTTAAAGTGTGTGGCTTATATAAAGGGCGATCGCGAAAATATTTTCAGTTTGCGTTTTTGCTTTTGGCGAAGACACACCTCTCTCTCTTTGCTCTCTCTGCTCTCCTTGCTCTCTCTCCTTTTTTCTTTTTGTGTCTCTCTTTCGCTATCGAATTTTTTGTCGTTGTGTGCGTAAGAATTTATGATGGAATTCAATTCGTCTTTTCTTGTGTCTGCAGCGAGACAGATTTTCATGGAACCTCAAGGCATGTTGGTGTTTAAAGGTCCATTCAACGAAGCGAAGAACATCGATGTGAAAGTGACCAACATGTCTCAGTTCCGTATAGCTTTCAAGTTCCGTACTACCCGTCCGGATGGTATCAAGTTTCGTCCTCCCATGGGAATTTTATCCCCAGGTGGTGAGAAATACATCAGAATCCGTTGTTTGCCCATCTCTGGGGAGCTACCAACGAAAGATCGTTGTACGTTGCATTGTGTTGCGCTTCCTCCCAACTACAAATGTGTTAAACCACAAGATTTTTGGAAATCACCAGACTCTAAAAATGTCACTACTGAACGTTATCCGATGAAAGTCATCTACGAAGGTGTGGTACCACCTACCGCTGAAGAGACAACTCCTTCTCCCGCGGTTGCCGCACCTGCGGAGGTGAAACCAGCGGATGAAGCGAAACCAGTGGAAGAAGCGAAGCCAGCGGAAGAGGCGAAGCCAGTTGAAGAGGCGAAGCCTGCGGAAGAGGTGAAGCCAGTTGAAGAGGCGAAACCTACGGAAGAGGAAAATCCACCGGAGGAGGCGAAACCTGCGGAAGGAGCGGCCGCAGATGAAGGTGAAGAAGGTAAACCTGTGGAAGAAGCTGCAGCATCTAAGCCTGCAGAAGAAGGAGAAGATAAGGCTGGCGCAAAAGAAGGTGAAGAAGAAGAAGAAGAGGGCGATGAGGAAGAAGAAGAGGATAAAGGCGAATAATTATCTTCTTCTTCACTTTGGTTACTCACCCTCATGTATTTATTTATACATGAATGATCAACTTATGATATGATGACTTATGATAGTGATAAATTTTGTTTTTTAATTTAATCTAAATGGTTCGAAAGTGAATGTCGATTTTAAAATAACATTGTCTTATGTTTATTATTTTGCTTAAAAATAAAAATAACCTTAACTAACGGAATGTTTGGTTTTGTATTTGCTTCATTCTACCATACTTCAGTTGGTACAGATTTAAAAGAAACTGCTAGAAAATAAAAAAAACTAAAAGCAACTAAAATGTTGATGTTTCGATATCTGCTTCGCTTATTTTCAGATGAAGAAAGTATGGTAATTGTAGCACAATAATTAATGTGATATAGTTAAACAGCTGTGGTTTGATTTACGTTACTTACTATTTACTTTTGAATATCTTATGATTGAACAATTTAAAATAACTTTGCTATAACGTAAAAAAAATTTCGATTTCATAACACTAGGTTTAACAGGAATGTTAACTTGAAGTAAGGTAGAATTTGTAAAGAACAATTAATTATAATACATTCCATTTCAAATTTTATAATTTTATCAACCAAAATAAGTTTTTTTTCGAAAAAAATTTATTTTTTATGACACTTCATTTTTTACAGACTTATAAAAAATCATGTTCCAATGAGAATTTCAAGTAATTTGCGTCTTCTCAAATACTGAACATTTTTTGGCAGCATAAACTTTTAAAAATTATAAAAAATATTTTTTTTAAATTTATTTTATTATTGTAATATTTTTATTTATCATTAGCAAAATTGAAAATTTCTACCGTATACCAGTTTGCTGATTTTTGTGAATAAGCCATATACTGCAACTTTAAAATTTGTGAAATAAGTAAATTAATTTGAATTTGTTGTTGATTTTATTAAATAAGCACAACTGGTCAGCCATTTTATAAATTAAATTGACTATATGATTATATTTATATAAGATTACAAAGCTGCTTTACGAAACTTATTTGTAGAAGTAAAGCTGTTGATACAATATGCTTCGTTTCGTGAAGATTTGTGTTTTAAATGTTTTCATGAACATTTTTTTAGTAAAATGTTAGCTTATTGTACGGAAGTATAATTTAAAATAAATAACCAGATGATATATTTATAAATGCTAATATCATTTAACATGTCATTTTTCTAATAAAAATTGAATCAAAAAGTATTTTATATTATTTACATTGATCCCGCTTTACGGATCGATAAATTTTTTATTTTATGATGTTGTTTGGAATTGTACATTACACTGAATAATCAAGTTAACTTTAACTTTCGAAATGCACGATAAAAGTTTCATGTTGATCGATAGTATTAAATTAACGTTACTTGCTGATAACCATATTTGAGAAAATTGAATGTTTCTTCTTACTTTTATTAGCATTCAATAGGATAGGAGAATTATTATGTTTACTTAACAATTAATCGAAGTTTATCTGTTTTTCCACCCCCTTTAAAAGTTTCTACTTAACAAAATAGTAAACGTATTGTAAATATCATTTGTTAAAATTGAAAGTAATGAATAGTGATGACTTTGCGAATAGTTTTTACTTTAGGTGAGATTTAATTTTTGTTCTATGCAAATTTAAATTTATTGATTATTATCTTTGAGCCCTTTGGTGTATTGTTGCTTTTGGTGAAGAAGACGTTCATGTAGAAAACTTTTACATTCCACAAGGTTACGTCGCAGTTCCTCAGTATGAAGAGAAATATAAACCAAATTCAAAATATCGTTTCAATATTTACGGATCCACGTTCGCAGTTAATAAAGTATATATTTTTGGAATCGTTATTTATATTTATTTATTTATTTATATAGTTTTTTTTAATTATAAATTCACAATTTTCAGTATATTCAGTTGATCATACGTCCGTTTCAAATAGAGGGTTATGCGGAAATTCCCTGCATACATGACTGGCTTGCGGTATATGCAGGAGAACAAATCAGTCAGTTGGACAATGTTTGCAGTTTTTCAAATCGGAATATTACAAATTCGAAAATTTTCTGCAATCATCATTTGCCATCGATTGATCAACTTCTGTTCAAAAGCACAGACCTGGTTGTGGAATTCTGTTCCGATAATGTTATCGAAGACAGTGGATTCGAGTTGAAATGGTCAACTAGCTCAGATAAGCCGCCAGTTCCAACGCCCAAGCCAAAACCGTCTCCCCCGCCAGTTGTTTGTGGTGATGAGCTAGAATTGGCTGATGAACCACTGAGCATCCTGTCGCCCGATTTCCAACTTGGCCATTACCCACCCAATGCTTACTGTAAGTGGAAGGTTCGAGTCAACGTTGCCGCGGTGCTAGTTGTTAAATCTGCACTTTTTGAATTGGAAGCTCCTCAACAAAACCATGTAAAAATAAATTATTTCCAGCTTTTATTTTTATCATTAATTTTTATTAAAATTAATCTCTTCAGTGTCTCTTTGATCGTGTCATTATACGCATGGACTCTGACGACGGTGAGACAGAAACGTTTGGATCATTTTGTGGCAAAAATGGACCCAACTTTTACATTGAACCACAGAATGGATTGCAGTTGACCATTGAATTTATTAGTGATGACAAAATCAGTTGGATTGGATTTGAAATTCAGCTAAGTCTTCAGTATCCAAAGCCGACACTCTGTGGAATAGAGTACACTATATCTCAAGTTCAAGATGTATTTCATTTTTATTCACCCAACTATCCGGCAGTCACCAAACGAGAGGTCTTTTGTAAAGTGACAATTAACAGGGTTTGTATTTTTTATTTAAAGTTAATGGATTTTTATATTTTTATAAAATTAAATTATTTTTCTAAATATGTTCTTTCAAAAGTGCACTGATCAGTTGGTTTTATTGTTTTAATTTATATATTTTTTTCATAGGCGCCAGAAATGGGATATTTTAACGTTACTTTCCGATCGTTTAACATTGAAGAAGGTTTGGAAACGATGCATATTGGACCTAATCAAACACACGAGCGGCTGCTTTGGGGAACCATGAATTCTGCCATGTCGATGATTTTTCATGGTTGGTAAATTTTTTATGCATTTCTGAGCTTTTCCTTTTTTAAAATTATTTTCAGAACAAACCCTTACTTTACAGTATGCAAAACTGAAAGGCAAGACATCCGGACAAGGTTTTCATATTGAAATTCGAGCTTCTCCTAAACCAGGTAAGAATACAATTGTTTTATGAATATATGAAATGAAATTTATCAATTATTTAAGATCAGTTTTGAATTTTATTATATTTATTATAAATATTCTATGTACTGTTAATTGGCGAATTGATTTTTCTTCAACAAAGGTAGTTTTAATACTGGTAAGCAGTTATATTTTTATAAAGTACTGTAGTTTATTTACCTCATTATTATTCTGTTGAATAATATTTGATAATGAAAAAGTGAAAAGTAGGAAGTTAGGGAGAGAAAAAATTAAATTAGAGAATTAAAAAAGTTGTAATGTTTGTTGTTTAGCGTTCTGTAGAGCGAATGAAATTCTCTGTGCCGATGAAATGCAGTGCATTTCGATGAGAAAGTTTTGTGATGGGGAAAATGATTGTGACGATGGATCAGATGAAAGCAATGATTGGTGTACATCTCATCAAAATTTTCTTAACAAGAAATGTGGCATCAGTTTCGCTGCTCAAAATATTGATCTATCTGGACCTAAAGTTGCCCAGCGTTTGTTAGAAGCTCGAGCTCATAGTTGGCCATGGAATCTGTTTATTGCAGAAAAAGGACACTTTACAGATCCATTTTGTGCCGGAACGCTAATTTCACCGGACTGGATGATCACAACTTCCAACTGTTTTGAAGGGTGAGCACTTGAAAGATTATTTTTAAAAAATAACCAAATTATATTGAATATGGTAATTTTGTTTATTCAATATTTAGCAAGAATCAGAACTTTCAGTCGTTCATGGTTCGTGTTGGTGTGCATAACATTGGCAAATCAAATTGTCATCACGAACAATTGCGACAAGTGCAACAGGCTTACTATTTTGAAAATAATTTTGATAATGGAAAGAAAATTGCAACAATTTCAACCATTAAAGATACTAATTTTATTTTACCAAATAGTATTGTATTGCTCAGACTGAATGAAAGCGTGGTGCAGACAAATTGGACGGGCTTTGCTTGCTTACCACCTTTGAATTATTTTTTGAAGGAAAATGTTTCATGCCTGAGCGTCGGTTTTGGCATATATTCAGGTAAGTGTGTTCAAAAAGTTATTAGTTAATTAATTAATTTACATTTTATTTGTTGTTTATTAAATAATTATTAGGCGAGATTGAATATTTTGTGATCAATGCTGCATGAATAAGAAATAGGATGCAGCATGATTGAAATGTTTATCTAAAAACATGAGGTTGATTAGATTACTGGTTTAATTAATATTTTTTATAAAGAAAGTAAAAATGAAATATACTTGAAGATGATTTTAAGATTCGAAAAGAAGAAATGCTTTAATGCAGAAAATAACACGTACGATAGCGCAGTCCTCTTCAACGGAAAAGGACAAAAATGTTTTGCTGACAGACGAACTACAGCAGGATAGATGCTACGTAGAAAAATCATTGATTTAAATGATGCATGGATTGGTATGATGATTTAAAAAATTTTTTATTTTAAGGTTGACAAAGGCGGGCCGCTGTTCATTCAAAATTACAAAGGCCAGTGGACATTGCAAGGGCTACTTTGGAAGTCATCTTGTCCTGCAGCTGAGCCTGATGTTTATGTGCGTGTTTCAGAATTTTTTGGTTTTATTTATGGTGTGTTTATTCGTTATAGTTGAGAGCCTAATATTAATAATGTCTGTCAAAATTTTTTAAGAAAGTTCTTTTTCATACTTGCATTTTGAAACGAGTTTTAGCAATGGATAATATTCTATAATCGGGACAGTGTTACTTTAAATAACGAAATTAGACTGGCTAAACTTGAATTGTTATCGTTATTACTAAATTATCAACCGCTAACCTTGCAGTGATGTCCTTCAGATGTCATGGCGATGGAATAAAAGCATAATTTTTCTGCTACAGTCAAAAATTATCATGATTAATTTATCATATTTTAATGTTTACTTCATATTTTTTTAATATAACTGTAACGTTCTCTTCAGTCATCCTGCGTGCATGGTATACTTGTGTTGTACAATTTTACATGGTGAAAAAAGTGCATGCATCACATTTTTGAAATACTTATTTGTTCGTAAATGAGGAAAAAATGAATTTTTTTTTAATCAAAGTATAAATAACATTTCCATTGATATGGTAATGTTGCTTAAATTTGAACTATTTTAATATAAGTTTGGACAATTTTATTATTTTAAATTTATATGATTGTAATAATTTCAGCACCAATGTAAATGCGTATGATCAATTATCTAGTAGCAATTGTGATGTTTGGCTGTTGTTTTCAGAGTGAAAAATTTCAACACCAGCATGCAGTGCTAATAATAATAATATCTGTAAATATAGCAAACAGTTTTCAGCATTTATTAATAAAAAGTGAAAAGATTACTTTTGTTGAAAAAGTGTGAAGAAATTATTTTAATAATTTCAATCTCAACCGTTACAATGTTGTATACAATTTATTCTTTGCAAGCGTATTCAGCGGAAAAGAATAGTCGAAGTAAGGTGAATTGAACACTATTTGCATACTCTTGACATTTCATCCATTCGTTTACAGTATTTATCGTGCATGCGTTGCAGAATCTCTCCCAGCGTTACTTTTTTGCTATCGTCCAAATGTCCACCCATGCAAGATATCAAGTCTGGCTTGAATTGTTCCATATTCAAACCTGAACAACTGCAAGTTCTCATCAGCTGCCTCATCTCTTGATGTTTCTGTTGGCAAACTGCATCCAATCTGAAAGAAAAATTTAGTAAGTATGCGAAAGATATTTTTACAACAAGTATTGTTATTGTTGTTATTGTTAATATACTTTGCAAAGCATTCATTGCGCTTTGAGCATACATCTTTGATGCGTTGGTCACTACTACCAGTGAGGTTCGACGAAAGCCCTTTTAAGCAGGCTTGCACTTTTGGTTGCTTTTCAATTTCACACATATCTGGATTGTTTGCTGCTGAACCAATTTTCATGATTGCATAGCTGAAAAGTAAAAAGTTCTTTCATGCAAAATTAAGGTTCCTTCGAATGATACTACGATTGATACGCGTATGAGTTTTCCATATTGTTATCTATTGGTGGATCTTTGTTTATCGGGTGAAACTCAAATCCGGGAATTGTATTGGCCACACATTTCTCTACCACGCTCACCATTTGGCTAATTGTGACTTTTATGCAATTTATGAATGTCATTGTTTTATCCTTGTCTTTGGTTGTCATCTGCGCAACATCTTCTTGATAATTCAACGTTGGCAGTTTGCAGTTGTTGCTAAAATGCACAAAAATTATTTCAAGCAATTTGCCATCAAATTTAATTATCATTTGAAGCTTCATTTTGTGCTTTTTTTTAAAAATTTTTTTGTTAAACTTACTCGTTGAAACACTGGAGGGCAGCTGCTTTGCGCTCTTCCCAACCTTGACTTTCTGCCAAAATTGTTTTCACATTATCTCCAAAGCATTGGAAAAATTGTTCGAATTGGTCATTGCATTGAAATTTTCCTGCTTGTCCACAGTGCAGCAGAAACATGACGCTAGTGACAAGCCACAATAAACGGACGACCATTGTTCTGACCACTGAGCTTCTACAACAGTGAAAATGCATAACTGATGCAAATGATTTGATTTGATATGCTTTTCATGTCGATTTTTATAAATATTTTTTGACCTGGTTTCAACTTTTTGGAAGTGATCTCTTTGCTACGATTGGTCGCAAGTTCTATTCGTTGCCTACGGCTGCAACAACGAGTTTTTGCAAATCTGTCAAAGCGATGCTTCCTGCATCCGCAATGGCTGGCTATACACTTCTTTTTGCATTTGACTTGCAATAAAGATTAAAAGAATCAGAGACTGCCAAATTCTGAACTTTTTGCCGGTTTTTCAACTTTGAATTTAGGTTTCATTTTATTCTTATTATTATCATTCACAAGACCTCCCTGCTGGGATAATTGCATCGCATTGTGCAACTCACGCCAACAGAGTTAGAGAGGTGTGTAGGTGTGCCGCAATTCTGGTTAATTGCTTTGAAGTGAATTAAAATAGTGTAAAAATTTCATCTGCAATTATAATTGAAATTATATAACAATATTTTTTCCATCTGACATTGCTGAAATTAATTTTATGACGCATAAAATACAACTAATATGATAAGAGAAAGAGGTTGTTGTTGGTTTTTCACTTTGCTTTCTTGATTTGATTTGATTTGTAAAGAAAATTTTCTCGCTTGTATTAAAATTTGATGAAGTACTTGCGTCATACGAAGGTGCATTTTTTTGCAACATGTTTACTTGACAATTTGATTTGACAGTTTCAAGGTTGCTTTTCATTGTCGCATATTGTTTGTGTACCGTGCGATGCAAATGATTTAATTAATTGAGGTGTTCAAATTTGTGTACGGAAAAATGATTTCCCAATTTTCACTTCCTGAACGTGTTTTGTAATTATTTTTATCATTTAGTGAATTTTTTTGAAAAGTTAAGTCATTAATAATTTAACGCAAACATTTCCATACAAAATGACTATTACTTTAAACCTTTTTCATGATAAGTTACCAAATCCTCTTACAGGTTGAAAAGTTGTTATCATAAAATGTTGAACATTTGAAATAAAATGAATAAAATGAAATGTGTAGCCTGTCAAATGTAGATACATTTAAAATAGTATCTATTTAAATTTTACGATAAATACTTAAGCATAATTTGAATATCATTGAAAAGACGATTCAAATGCAGCATGAAACAGAATGAATAAGGAAATTGCCATTTTTAATAAACTGCCATTTCACGAAGATCACAACGTTTGACAACAATGTGCTGTGTAAATATTAAATTATACTTCACAGGTGAAGTTGGAATGTTGAACTTTATACTTTAAACATTTTCTTACTCTTGAGGTGAGTATAGTTAATAAATTAATTATGTGTAATAATAGTTGTAAAGTAATGAAATGAAGCATTGTTGAATGCAATTTTCAAAAAATGTTGAACATTTTTTAGCATAACTTTTGTAATCATATGTAAATTATAGCAGGCAGATGGAAAGAAAACCCCACAAACTGTTTGATGAGTATTTTTTTCAAAGGCATAATACAATTTTGCAACATGTGCATTGTAAACTGTGAAAATTATGAAAATTCTTTTCCACAAAATAGTTTGTTTGCTTTTGCATGCTTTAAGTATTTCTTTTCGTTGTTTTGAATAGTTGAAGTTGTCTAGCGGGTATCTGCAAGAAGCATCGTCAATGCAGAATTACGTTTGTGCATTTAAATTATGTATATTTGTACATAGGAATGCTTTTTTTGCTGCATTGATTTCAGACAGACGAAATGAAATAATAATTGCTTAGAAAACAAACGTCGCCCCCAAGTATGCTTGTTGCATAAGCCTGTTGTAATTAGATTTGCAAAGAATGGAAATTTGTTGCCAAGGGAAAGCAAATACGTATTATTTGAATTCAATTTTACTTGTCACTCTGATGATTCAATTTATACAAATTTTTACGAAATTTAAATGATAAATTGAAAATCTTTTTAAAATAATCTTTGAAATTGGTTGAGATGTTTTTGAAAAAGATGATTGTGAAAAACCATTTCTTTTAAAATGAATTTGTTTTTTGATTAACATTAAATTAACGCTACAATTTTGATTTGAAACATTTTAAATGGAAATTTATTATTTATTATAATTGTTTCTTTTCTTTGAATTTTTATTTTGCTAGTAGATATATTTGCAAAGTAACAGTAGAATTGATGATTTTGAATTATTATTAATTTGTGGTTTTTTTTCTATCAAAAATTACAAGTTAAAATTTTACTTTTTCATAATAGATATTGAAATGAAATTTACAAAAGAAAAGAATAATAAATAATATTCAGTATGTTGATTTGTTGTTTCAATGCTGTGCTATTTGTAAGTTGAAAGGAAAATTATAATAAATTACAGCAGCAGCTTGATCATAATCTGTCGTCTGTTTGCTGTCTTTTCTTTTTCTTTTCTTTTTTATTTTACGACACCGCTCTAGCAAATGCTTGCACAATGGAATTGTTGTTTGTTTATGTCTGATTTTGGAGGGGGAAAAAACTGCTGTCTGGATATTACAAGTTGACGAAAGCTTCACTGTTGACAAGAGCAGAAAACAATGGCAGAGAAATTTCAGGCAACAGCTGAAGCGGAACCGTTAGGCAACGACTGTAGATTGGCAGAAGAATGCACACAGATGGGATAACTTCAGTCAAAACAAAATCCCGTCTCACACCTGATAAAGTTCAAACAAAGCACAGCTATAAAATGACAAGCTGAAAGAATTATCGCTGAATATTCTGGCACAATGAACAACTGCATTTTGTTTTTCTCAGCTTTATTTAGTCTAAGCCAACTCTCTCTTCAACAAGGTATATTTCTTTTTTTTTCTTTGATAATAATAATTATCATATATGATTGATTGTAATGATAATAACAATAATTACATCGATAATAATTATTATTATATAATTATAACTTGCTTTTTTTCTGTAAAAGGTACACCAAAGCCATTCAATGATTTGGGCAAAGTGATGATGGTTTCTATCCACAACACTGTTAGAGGAGACGCCCCGGATCAGTCGAACGTCCAGTGTCTTGTATGTAGAGCTTCTTTTTCTTTATATTTTTCAAGTGAAACAAAAAATTCCATTAATTTTTTTTCAATTTTCAAACATTAATACTTTTTACTGTTTCTCATATCGTAAGAATATATCTTTATCAAAAACAATGAGGTAGTGTTGTAATTGGCATGAATAATAATAAATACTATTTCAAATTAAGAAATTAATTAAGAAATTTAAATTTACTTTCAAAAATGAATTTAAATGATTTTTTCTTTCAATTGATAAGAAATTTGAGAATTTTAAATTGTTTTGCTTGCTGCTATGCAATGACGTTTACTTTTAGACTAACTGGGATTCAACATTGGAATCCTATGCTCAAAATTTAGCGAATACTTGCAATCGCACTGCCCCTGCCAACTCACCCTATGGCTTGGCTTATTCTTCAGAAATTTCCGAAGCGAACATTACACCACAAGCTTTCGTTGAAACTCTCGGAAATTCTTTTAGCTTATTTTATAATCCGGATACTAACCAGTGTGATGAGGCAGACAGAACTGATTGCAATGCTGGTCGTCAGGTACGACTTTTAAATAAATTAATTATCAATTCATAATTGGTTTCAATATTTTACTTTTATAAAATATTACTTTTGCGCAAATGAAATGCCACAATTGTAGATTGTTTGGTTTCAAGGAGACAAACTGGGCTGTGGAAGAGCCAACTGTACAGGAAGAGATTTTGTCATCTGCGCATATACATTCCAGTATCATTTGAACGTTTTGATTTGATTTGATTTCTTTATTTTGTATTATTTGTTTTAAATTTTAATAGGGCTTCTTTGCAAACTCGACCATACAGCAGAGACCCATTGGGACCTTGTGCAAATTGTCCATCACACAAAACAACTTGCACAGCAAAACTTTGCTGTAAATTGATTGACATTCCTATGCGGTTGATGATGCTTCTAGTGTGCTTTTTTTTTAGGCATTCCTGACAATGATGGTTCTTCAACTCCTTCAACCTCTGTTACGTCATGCGGTGAAAAGCCAGGTAAGTTCAGCTCACTTGTTGATAATTATTTGTTTTTTTTATTTTCTGAGAAATCTATATTGGACAGTTTCTTTAGTATCGTTTTCTGAATGTATGTTCAGCAAGCGTAGCGTAAAATTCCTTTTCTCTACCAAGCGCTTCATATAAATATTTTTTATATGGAAAATTCTTATTTATTTTGCGTTATTTTTATTCAATGCATTACTGTACATTTAAGCTAATCTGGTCGACTTGGTTCGTTTCTGGAGCGACGCTTTAACGCAAAACTATCTGGTTACAAGTCAATCTGAAATAAATGCACTGAGCGTTCAAAGTAGAACTAACAGTTTGGGTGCAGTTGGCAAAATTCCACTCGAAAGAAGTACCAGTTGTCCTTATTTGACTCCAATCTATAAATTATACGCTGCAAGTGCAACCAGCAATTATTACATGATTGATTCAAGTTTGAAGCAACAACGCCTGACTGAAGGTTACACTGACCAGGGTATTGTTGGCTACGCTGTACCTGCTCAGCACTTATGCAACGCATCAGTTGCAATTTATGAATTCTACGCTCCAGGAAACGGTATTGTTCAAGTTGCACCTAGTACAGCTCCAGGGGCATTAGCTGGTCAGTACAGTAGATTAGACTACCAAGGCATCAGCTTTTGGATTTGGGAATAGTTCAAAAGCTTTTTATGTTGCTTAGTTGCCATTAATAAATAAAATTGATTTTTTTAATCATATTTTGCCAAAATGGTGTCTAGACAGTTATGTCATCATGTTATCAGAGTGTGTTCATTTTGACAACGGCTTACGTTATAAAGCTGTGCTAAGTCAATATTATTCAACAATTAAAATCATTCTAAAAAATAAATTTGTTTTTATTTTTTAAGCAATGAAAATAAAGAAAAAATTATTTTCAAAGCGTATTGCTAAAATATGCAGCAATTCTGTAAAACAGATTAGCATTATTGAAGTCCAACAATGAATTACTGTACTTGAATATGTCTTTAATTTTTTCTTCATTTCTTTCTTTGGTGCTGCATTTGCATGAAACTTTCACCACCAGTTTAGGAATTAGCCTGACAAAATACCATTTGTGATATTTGAATTTGTAAATTTTTGCTTCTAGTTTGCTGTCTACTTTAAGCATTTTTGTCTTGTTAATTGACAGAGCTGTTCATTTAATTGTTAATCATTAAAACGCGATTTTCAGCATTTAAACAGTTTGCAGAAAAAGCAATAAAAAATGCGAAAAAGTAATGAGCATTTGCAGACTCTGAGCAAATATGCCAGTTTAAATAATATTTTTCTATAAAAATCTTTCATCTAAACTTGCTAAATGGTCAGATTGGAAATTCACTGCCATGGAATTGTTAGCATTACTTCTAATTCTTACTGTCTCATTCGGACATTCTTACGGCCAAAGTATTACCTTTGTATTTAAATTTTCTCATTCAGAATAACAGAATTGTTATTTATATTACAGCAGGAACTCCTGTTCCTTTTAGCAAAGCAGAAAAGATTGACTTGTTCTTCAATTCTGATCAAGTCAAATGTAATGTACGATTTGGAATTAAAGGACACTGCAAAGTGAGGACTTGATGCAAATTACATTCATTACTTTATATGATCATTACAAGTTCATTTTTCTTCAAAACAATATTTTGCTCTTTATCATTTATTTACAGTTTCAATGGGATGCATCATTGGAAAAGTACGCACAAACGATCGCAAATTCTTGTAGCAGCATTAAAATGACCAACAATTCTGCTATAGAAAAGTTTTCCAACTTGTTCTATCGCAATTATGATTGTCACGCAAACATTTCCGAAGACAGTTTATTAAAAAGTCACAATCAAGATGATGAAGTATAAATTTCTATCTTTTTTTCTTTGAATTTTCCTCAGAATATTTTTTTATTCCAGAAATTTTGGTCAGAAATAGAGAAATTAGGATGCGGAAGAAGCATTTGTGAAAATGGAATTTTTATTGTTTGCGCTTATTTGACTGAAAAGTAATTTCAGTTTTATAAAACAACAATAAAACAAATCTGATCAAATTTTATATTGAAAATTTTAGTTATAATTCAATTATGCATGTTTCTCTTGGAATGAACAAGAAGAACTTTCGAAAAGAACCAAGTTTGATATGCAAATTACTAATTGCTTCTTAAATAATGTTATCTTTTTCTTTCAGTGTGCAATTCAGTGGCATCATCATCAACCTTGAATAATTCCTTAACGACAAGTGAGTAAATTGTCATTAATTTACCATTTGTAGTATCAGTTTTAATTATATTAAAAACTGTAAAGCAAAATTCCTTTCAGTTATCTAATTATACTTGTAACCGATGAAATGCAATTCCTGTGTGATTTTTTTTGAAATATTTATTTTGCATAATAATGCACTTTTGCACTTATAAACCAATTGATAAAATATTCTTTTTCTATATGCTTTAAGGTCATCTTCGTTATCCTGACAAGAGTTTGCAAAGCTGCGGAAGTGTTCTAAGTGAGTTCAAAACATGCTATTGTTTTTGTTTGTTTTTTTTTTTTTTGATTCTCCTTTATTTAAACTCATCGGACTGAATTTGCTTAAAAATGATTAATTGAATATTTTTATTAGTAAAATTATGAATTTTGTTAATCTGAGAAGTCAAAAGTGCTATGCTAATGTTTTTATTGTATTTTTTAGATAATCTGGTGAATTTACACAGATTTTGGAGCGACAGAAGAACACAAAATTACCTAGTTACAGATCCAGAGGAAATAGAGAGACTCAGAAAACGGAAGAAGATGATTGATCTCGGAATAATTGGGAAACTTGCCTTCGGGCCAAGTTTAGCATGCCCTTATTTGCTTCCAGTGTATCGTTTGTTTGCAAGAAGAGCAACTAGCAATTATTACATGGTTAACAGAGATTTGATGAAGCAACGACTACAAGAAGGCTACGTTTTGAAAGAAATCATTGGTTATGCGGTTTCTGCTCAACATTTGTGTGGTGCTTCAATGCCAATGTATGAATTTTATGCTAAAAACAGTGGAATCATCCAAGTAGAACCTGCAACTGCTATTGGCGCTCTTGATGGTATGTACGGGAATTTGAGTTGGCAAGGTATAAGCTTTTGGCTGTGGAATCCTTAAATGAAATGAAAAAGTGATTTCTACTTGAATATGCCACTTTGAAATAAATCATTTTATCTATTGAACAATTTGAAATTTCAAAAACTGTTCGCTAGTTTTAAGACGTTACGTTGATAAAGTATTTTTTTAATATTTTTATTAATTTCTTTATTTTTATTGCATTATTTTATTTAATCAGTTTTTATTCTATGCCAGTAAATTGATTCAATAAATCAATAAATGATGAGGATGAATTATTTTTTAAATTAAAATATAAAAAGTGATGCGCATTCATTTATCATGTTGTGACAATAAATTTCCAATTTTATTGTCTCTCTTGTCTGAAGTATTATCAGCCACATTATCATCAGTTATTATTAAGATTATTGTTGCTAATAAGCACGCATCAGTAGATCAAACCACTGCTATGTAAATAATTGTATCATCCAAATGGCCTTACGTCAAACTATGGCTAATTACATATATATTGATTTTACTACGCAGTATGCAAGTAATTGTCAATTTACATTTGATCCATTTTATGAGATGACTTAATTTTAAAGCAAAAAACTCTTTTAGTAAATTGCAAAATTGCACAATCGCTGAACATCAACGCAATAACCGTAGTAGTGATAATACAGCGTACTAAAACATTTTCCAAACGAAGATAATTTTGTTTAATGGAATTTTCAACATTTTTTATATCTGTTATTTATAATTTAAAAAATATCAAAGCATATGTAAATACAGTTGATGTTTAGTAAAACAGCTGTTTTATTTTTACTGTTACATAATTTTCTTTTAATACCGTATGTATGTTAAAATTAAATATTACTTGTAAAAAACTAATATCAAAAAAGTTTTATAATTTGAACATGAAATTTTTGTAAAATAAAAGTTTTGTGCAAGTATTGTTTAATTTAGCTTGCATTTAGAACAAATTTTACTGGAACGGAAAATTGCACTGACCTGCAATATGCCTAATTTTTAGGTTGTTTTTTTCTTGTAAAGAGAAGCTTAAAAATATTTTTTATTTCAATTTTAAGAACTTTACAACTGTATTTTATTGTCATAGCTGACATACTGTCATGGCCGCTTATGAGGCTGCTAGTGTTTTTTGAGAAATTCTTTATACGTCATGAAGGCACATCATAATTACAATGTCTCTACGTTTTAACATCATTTTGGACAAAAACGAATGCTCATGCAACAATTTTTTAAATATAATCCTCATATCTTGCAGCTATATTATTTTGATAATTTCAAGAAAATATTGAAAGTCAAAAAAATTTAGTATAATATTTTTTATCCAAAAGTATAAAGTATTATTTCCTTTTTAATCAATGTAAATTTTATGCTTCAGATATGAGTTTTAAACATTTTACTTTTTATTTATTATTTTACATCAAATCGAGCATTTCATACAATGACTACTAATAATAGGATATAATGAAATATCATATATAATGAAGTTTTGCATTTATGAAAGTAATACGTTGAAAATCTGATTGATCATAAGTGAATTATTAATTGTGAAATAAATGAATTTTATTTCGATTCCAACGACAGAAAAACGATGATTCAGCTTCAGTTGGAAAGTATGCAAAAGAAATTGCATTAGTGTAACATCTGACATGTCCAAATAAATTGGACTATCTGCATCAAATGCAAACTGTGCACCTGAATTTATAAAAATAAATAACTGTGAAAAGGGCGTTTTATCAACCACTTCAAAATGTACTTTATCGGAATAATTTCACTTGGGTTTTTGCTTGTTGCCTTTTCAAATGAACAAGGTAATAATAATTTTCAAATGAAAATTTTTTCATTTTCAAAATTTTTTCATTATTCAGGTATTCCAAATCCATTCATTGGTGCAGAGCAAGCCGAGCTAGTCACTTATCACAATTTGTACAGAGCTGATTTCACTGCTCAAAATACAGAATGTTTTGTAAGTTGAAACTTCTAAACTTCAATAATGAAGGTTATGTTTTTCAGTATATATATTATAGTGAATTAAATTATATTTATATTTTTCAAATATTGAAATTATTTTGTGATTATTTATTAAATATATTGAATTGTATTTTTATTTTCATAAATACAGCACTTTTTTTAGCGTGGTTGGCAAAATAAATTTGCTCGAATTGCTCAACAATTGGCCAACACTTGTCAGAGAGTACGTCCAGATAATATTACTTACGGCATTTCATTTTCCAACATCACTACTAAAGAAGTATCACCGATAAATTTTGTTCAAGATATTTGGCAGGATTTTCAAAATATTTACACTTATAATGACGACAAATGTAACACAGCTGACAATGATCGCTGCATCAATGGCAAACAAGTGAATTAATTGCACAAACTTTTCTTCATTTATAATTTTGCATATTGTTGAACTTGCTGTTTAGATGTTCTGGTATCAAGCAGAACACCTCGGCTGTGGTAGAGCTAAATGTGGTGATTCAGATTTCGGTGTTTGCGTTTACACTTACAAGTAGTAAAGATTATTACAATTATAAAGATCAACATTTCCTATTTTACTTTTCAGGGCCAATTTTCACAATCGTCCATTTCTTTATTATCCTGGTTCAGGACCATGCATTTTTTGCAGTAGCAAGAAATCATCATGCATTACCAATTTGTGCTGTAAATTTGATCTTTCTTATTTTAGCAAAACTTCAGAAAACTTCTTGTTGCAGGTGCCAGAGGTTCTAGTGGTTTTGATTCTTGCGGTTCACAACCGAGTGAGTGACATTTCAATAATTCATTTCTAATGTTGTGCCAACAAATTATTTCACTGATGCATGCATAATAGTCAATCTGTTGAATGTTCATTATTAGGTGAGCTAATTCCACTGGTACGATTATATAACCAGCCAATGTCTAGAAATGTGTTGGATACGGCAGATTACAGAATTTTGTTGTGGCAAATTACCAGTGGTACCACTGATTTGGGAATTATTGGAAAAGTAGCAAAATTCAATGATGAAAGCTGTCCATTTCTGAAACCAATATACCAGCTTTACAGCTTTCATTTCAATAGCAACTATTACGTTATAGATAAAAATTTGTTAAAGCAACGTATAGCTGATGGTTGGGTGCCACAAGGAAAAATTGGATATGCTGTCAATGGGGAAAATGTGTGCAACGCAACAATACCAATATATGAATTTTTTAACAGTCGATACGGAATTTTGCAAGTTCAGAATACAACTGATATAGCCGACCTTTTGGCAAGGAGAAAATATCCAGAGTACATATGGCATGGTGTTAGCTTCTGGATATGGGAAGGCAGTATTTCAGAATAAATTTGGTTATAACTTATTGAAAGAAAATTCTTGAAAAGAATTTTACTGAGATCTTTATTCCAACCAAAAATTTTTACAGTTTATTTTTAGAAATTTTACTCATCTACTGCCGTTTTTACAGTTCTTATGTGTTAATATTTTTTTGTACATTTCAGTTACATTGCCCAGGGCACATCTGTGATGTCCGCACAACTGTGTGCATTACAAAAAACTTTTGGACTTTAATAAATTTTACAAAAGATTATCTCATGATGAAGCATAGCTAAGCTATAAGTGTCATTACAAATTTCACCGCGATTGTTCTTTTTCTTAATATTAATTGAATTATGTATTTGTTTAATACTCAGTTCAAAACGTTGGGGGACAAGTAGCAGCGAACTATTGCAAACAGCAGTCATAGCATGATATGATGACGCATACAGTAAGCATAAATTATCACGTTGTTTAGCCTGCGTTTAGTTCTTTATGCAAATTTTTAATTTGTATGCTTTACGCAAATTTATTGTGCGAGCCTTATCTTCAAGAAATTGTTCTGCATAAATTTTCCATTGCACTTGATCAGTTTCATTTTAATTCGACTGGTAAAGTTTCTCTTAAAAGTTTGCACACTAACTACACTTTCATCATTATGGTAAGTGTATAGTAAATCGAAATTGTAATTTTTGCTTGAGATGGTTGAATTCGGGCCAAATTTTTACCGCCCTATTTTACTGGTCGTTGAACCTGCTATTTTATTGGACCTTTGTGCTGTTGTCTTGTTGGTATTCTTGTGAATTCTTTGTGATTATTTCACTGATTGTCGTTTGAGTTTGAGTGCCTAGTTTTTCATCAGCTTTTTGGTGGTTCTGCTCGTTTAAACAAATCCTAAACATTAAACAGTGGAAAATCAGCCGTTCATTAATTGAGCTTTTATCATTATTTGCTTATGAGCAGTGATAATTTTAGCTTGAATTTTACCGAGATTATTGTTGAAAAAAAAATTCAAATTGCACTTTATTGCTTATATTAAATTTGAATTAATAATTGAAACTTTTTACATACCGCTCATGCACAACAGAAAAAACGCCAATGCCCTACAAGCGCTTAACTATGCTGAATAAGGTCAGATGTAATTTGCTTTTTTCAACTTCACCAAACTCTGAACCAAACATTACATTTTAAAAAGTGTGTAGTTTTATAAATTTTACTTTAAGTAATTTTTGTTAATCACTACAACATAATAATCAATCATTTAAATAATCACAAGTGCTATTTAATACAGTATTTATGATGAATGAAGGATTTAACGTTTAATGTAGCTAATTAATTTTTACTAAAAATTTACCTCTTAAAATGTAGCTATTGGATAATCTGCACTACTGTACACCGTTGATCAAAATTATTCAACAGAAAACAAACACTGACGAGCTAATGTGAACTTGAATTTTAAACAAATAAAAATTTTATGATTAAAATCTTTTGTTTAAACACTACGCGCTTTGCGAGGAAATTGACGTTTTTAAAATTTATAAATTTAATATTTCTAGTTTTAATTTATTTTATTCAAAAATATCAAAGTATAAATTCAGTGATAAATTTTAATATTTCTGAAGTGAAACGGACAATGTTTTTAAAATCTCTTACACATGTGTCTTGTGAATGGGATATTTTTTCATTACTTAAATTAATTTATTTTTATAGTAATTTCATTTTATGCGCATGATTGCATGCATATATAAAAGCACTTTTGTCAGTCATCTTGTCAGCAATGCCATTGTCACTTAAAACCTAATTGTAAAATTGCCTCAAGTAGACCCATTCTTATGCATGTGATGTAAGTGATATTTAAGATTTAGCTACGAAACGTTTTCTTTAATGATAAAAAATAACTTTTTTCAAACAGTTTGTTTTTTGACCATGTTTTAATTCATTGTACAATAAAAAAATCCAGTAATTTTTTCCTGGAGATGATATTTACTTGCGCTACTACTCTAATTTTCGAGACATGCTAATGATTCGGACAATTCTGTTATAACAACGCTTCATCATCATGTTGTCACAGTTCTCTTTATAAAATATTCGTGATAAACAGAAAGAGGCGTAAATAAATGGGCAATCAGATTAAAAATTCTCCTGCAGTATACCAATAATATTAGCATCATCCTGGATAAAATGTCGAGCACGTTCTTCTTCAACATTCAACTAAATAGTAAGAACTTGCTGAAATCAGGAATTACAACACCAATGTATTACTTACCTTGTATTCTTTGTTTTTATTCGCCAATACCAAGATGCTGTTGCTTTCCATTAACTCGCACGCGTTCTGCACTTCAGAACAAGTCAATTTCGGCACGTTCACTTTCTGGCACACTGTCGTGTAATCCTTGTATAGCTGTAATGATTCCAAATCATATTTATGTTAAGCTAAATTATTTCCAACCTACCGTCATCACGGAGAACTGTTTTCGGTTCCGACGACGCATACGCAAAATTACAGCCAAGATTAACTTCTGCTGGAAAGGCAATGTCGAAGCACTTAGTTCAAACCGACGCTCAAACACCTCTGTAACTGTATTCGCCACATGGGCACTGTCTATTATTTTACTCTTATCCTTGCATGCCGAAGCACAGCCATTTTGCAGAGAAATTTTACACATATCCAGTGCCTTTCGAATGTCACCAGTAACAGCGGATACTTTCCTGGCGCAGTATTCCAAAGCTTGTCGATCAACAATGTCTGTGCTCTGTAAACGTAGCATGCAAGAACTTATTCGGAAAAAATGTAAAAGTAACAAAAGCAACCTCAAGTCTTTTCTGCAAAATAAATGCCACCTGATCCTTGCTGTAAGGAGTGAAATGCAACAGTTGAGGGGTTTTCTTCGCTTGTAACTTCAACTTCGGCAATTCACGGTCAATCATGTCAAACGCATTGGCAATGCCTGAACATATAATACTATGATGCACATGCTTTAAGAATTAAAAAAAAAGAAAGCAAAAATGTCACCAATCAAAATTATATTTTCGCTAACATCGGGCCAGCAAAATGTTCGGTACAACACTGAATTGCTGTTGCCGCAGAGACAGTCTATTTCATCCAGGCAAATAATTCTAAAATACTGTTAATATTGCAACAGTCCCCAGAGAGTTCCTACAAAAAATGGGCCGCTTACAGTGTGTGATTCAGCTTTTTGAAATGTTTTTCCAAAGCAAAAATAAGCGTTTGAACATTTTTTCCTTTCGTACACAAACCAACATTCTCAGCAAGAAGACGAAACAAATTCAGAGGACTTTTAGCATTCATGCAGTTCAAAAACACAACATTAACATTTTCATGAGTTTTCTGAAAGTTGACCATAAATAATAACTGCCTATATAAAACTGTGAACTCACCTTGGCCTGATTCATAACAGCTGTGACCGACATTGTCTTGCCAGTCCCTGGATATCCGGCAATGTACAAACTTCCTGAACTTTCATTTTTGATGCAATTCGTTATGAAAGTGGATATTTGATCAATTTCTTTTTCTCGACAGTATACTTCCAGTTTAGCGGTAAAACGTAACATTTTCATTGCTTTCAAAACAGATTCATCTAAAAAATAACATAAATGTTTGTACGGAGAACTTGCAAAAAAAGATTTTTTATGAAAAAAGCTGTTTCATCTTTCAAAAATTGAAATGCTCCAAATTTGCAAATTTAATACAAACTACCACTCACCTTGCTCTGCATTGTACTGATTTCCGTTAAGCATATCATCTTCAAAAGTCAACGACTTCGGAGTTGACTTCCTGTTAAGTTTCGGTGTTAACAACAACGCATCATCTTTCGGAGTATCCGCTAGCTTGTCATCTTTGCGAGAGTAAAAGTTCTCAGAACTGATCAACAGTGGCCTAACTTCTTTATTTGGTTTCTTTCCAGATTCAAATTGCTCTGAAATAAATTGAAAGAATATGAACAAACTGTAATGTTGACAGTTCAAAATTGACAATACTTTCGCTAATCTCACGACATCGTTTCTGTCGCCTAACTGGAACAGAAGGAGCTGATAATGTCGAATCTTCAGCTTTTTTAGCACGCGTGTAAGATCGAGTAACTCTGCGCAGCATCATATTCAGCTAACCGACTAACTTCTAGTAGTTGTAAGAAAACAATGAAGAATACAAAAGGTATACTGTATATATTTCACGCGCGAAAATAAGTACCTAAGTTACTCACATTACCGTATAACAAAGGAAATAGGTTAACAATTGTTTACAAATTCAAATGGCATTCTTAATTTCAAATGATTTTTTAAATCATGCATAATTAAATTTGCAATTTAAGACTAATATAATACATTAAATTTTCGTGTTTGTAATTATTTTATTAACGAATAATGGAACAATGATTATGGTAATAGTACCTATTTTTCTTTGCTAATTACTTTAAAAATTAAATAAATCATCTAAATATTATTGAAAATAGTTATTTGAAAATTTTGTATGACATTTCATTATATATGTTGAGTAATAAACTTTAGCTATTCGAAGTATTAATACCTTATTTTCTTTATTTTACAATGTTTTAATTTTTTATGAAGAAATGTTTATACGTGTGTTTTAATTATGTAGAAAATTTTATTTACACACTGAATAATGTTCCATTACGCATTGAATAGTGAGACTAATGAAATTAAGATACCGGCCAAAATAACAATCATTTCTAGGTTTTTTAAATTTGACTGGATTAATTTTTTCATTAATGCGTTACTGTAAGCGTTACTGTATTTTTATATAACATTTAAAATCGTCATTTAGTAATGTTTGTTAAGGTTTTACCTAAGGACTGAGCGTTGTTTTAAAATGTGAGAGGCTTTACTGATTTGCTTGTTGAAAGAACTGCTTGATCACCTGTTTGTTTCAGCAAACAAATGTCTCGTCTATAATTAAACCTAATTTAATCGAAAACAGTCATTCACTAACCTGATCATTCGATGAAACTGATTGTTTTTCGAGATGTTTCTCATATTTGGTTTTTTATTTCTCTTTTCTTTTTCTTTATGTGAGTCATCTCAAAATAACTGGAAATTAACACAGGTATAACTTTCTGACTTCAAAACCTGAATATTGAAAATAAGCCTTAAATTGTTTGTTCATGTTAAATAATAAATTTATTCTTTTAGAAATTAATTCTTATTTAAGAAGGGTTTGTTTTATTCTAGGCAGCTCACCAGATACGTAATTATAAACAAGAACAATTATTGCAATTGTGTGCACTGAGTGATCATGAGCGTTTTCGGAATTACTTGAAGTCTATTCTTATTCCTCGTCCTGTGGGATCACAGAATCATAAAAAAGTGCAAGCGGTAATTTTATCGGATGAACGAAATTTGTTTTTTTCTGAATGAATTAAAATAGAAAAAAATTTATTTCAGTTCATTACACAAAGTTTAGAAGCTCTTGGATATAGGGTAGAATCAACTACTTTTACGCAACAAACTGTAATTGGGCAGAAGACGTTTACTAATATAGTGGGTACATTGGATCCATTAATTCCACGACGTTTAATTCTTGCTTGTCATTACGATTCAAAAGATTTCAGACCAAAGTATGGAATTTCAATTGAGCTAATTATATTTGGTTTGATGTGATTTGATATGCATAATATTTAATTAGAAATGAATTCTTAATTAATTAATTAATTAAGTAGAAAGAATTGATTATTTTATTTGACTTTTACAGATATTCAGAAAAGTAATAATTGATGGCAGTTATGGTCATCTTCGTTTTTATTACATTTTCTTTTTATAATTGCTCAGAAACTTATATATTAATTTTGTTTTTGTGAAGTAAAAATGAGAAAATTTGTAGTTTTGAATTTTTTGGTGCCACTGATTCTGCCGTTCCCTGTGCCATGCTTCTCGACATTGCTGCGTCATTGCGAAACGTCATTTACAATCGTAAGAGCAAGGTGAAATGTCACACGTTTGCACATCGTCATATGAAATGTTCTATAATATTTATATTTCAGGATTTAACGTTGCAGTTGATATTTTTTGATGGTGAAGAGTCTTTTCGTGAATGGTCGGATACAGATTCTTTATACGGCTCTAGATACATGGTAAAAGAGCTTGAAAAGCGTCCGTACCCTCAGTATTATTCGCCGAGAAGTCGTGATTTGGATAGAATAGTAAGAAAAAAAAACATTCTAGCATTATTATGAATTTAGCAGTTCAGAAAGAATGGCTTTTAGGATTTATTTGTGTTGTTGGATTTAATTGGTGCAAAAGGGTCAACATTTTATTATCACCATCCTTATTCTGTACTGAATGCTTATACTGTTCTTCCCGAAACCGAAAGACAGTTAAAGGCTTATCAAAATTGCATATATGACCTTCCGACAATATTTCATGACTTAATGATTAATACTTTCATTCAAGATGATCATTTGCCTTTTTTAGAGAAAGGTGTGTGTGTGTGTGTGTGTGTGTGTTTGGTAATATTTCTTTTTGAATTTGCATTTTCAGGAGTACGAACTTTACATTTAATTGCTACCCCGTTTCCTTCAGAATGGCACACTGTCAAAGATAATGAAGAAATTTTGCATTTTCCAACAATACATAATATACTCTCTATTCTACGAGTCTTTACTGCTAAGTATTTAAATGTGAATTTATAATATCTTTGAAATTTTGTTTTTCAGAATTTTTTTATTACAGACTTATTATTTTGATTAAAAGTGAAACTGAAGTGTATATTTTATAGCATTTGAATTTTTAAAGCTTATGATAAATCCATGTGCCTTGTTATGTTGACTTATCATATTTATTGTAATATCGTTTTCGCGAAATAAGACTGATTTTTGAGGCTGTTAATATAAGCTGTGCGAACATCAATATCAGCAGTTATTTTGTGCAACTGTATTGTGAAAGGAACTTCGTAATTCTTCAAAATTCAAATTCAGTTGATGGTGCTGATTTGTTCTTGAATATCAATATAATGAATATGTATGTACAGTAAGTTACATTAGTAAATATTGAACAAAATTTTGTTGAGGAATGATTGGAATAAATGATAAAGATAGTTGTTCTGTTGAAAATAAATGTGATTTAGCAGAAAGACTAGATAACCTGTTTAAACGTATTGCTAACATACCAGAAGCTTTCTTGCGTGACCAACAACGAGGAGAAGTAGACTTTACATTTGAGCAACGACTAAATATAGTCCGAAGTACATATGAACAAAGGCCGGTAAAATTTTTGTCCAAATATTCAATTTACATTGATAAAGGTGAAGTTGATCTCTTCGAACCGAACAGTGATCAAACAATGGAGTATCATATCGAACGTAATTGTAATACCAACCAGTCGTAAAGGCAGAATTGAAAAAAGGTATTTAAGGAATTAAAAATTCTGGTACAAACGAAGCAGCTTTTCGAATTAAAAATCGTCGATTTTCGAAGCTAAAGGAACTGATCTCTGAAGGAACTTACTTCAGTGATCGCGAAATGCGTCAACGTGATCCTTGGCTTTACTATCACATGATTGGTCGACATTTAACTGAAAATGAGTCAAAAGCGTTATTTCATTCACAAAACTCACAGTACAAATTCAGTGATCTTCTTCTTGATTTTCATGACAATAAAATGGTATAGAAATTGTTATTTAATGGGCATGTTTTATGAAAGATTCTTCCAGGTGAACGACGAAAGAGTGAAAATGGAAAATTCCTATCGAAAGGAACCAAAGAAATTTTTTTCTTGTAAATTTTACTTAACATTTCAAGTATTTACAAGCAGAAGTTTGTACTTTTGCAGATGAAACCAAGAAAACTGAAACAACGATTTCTGATGAAGAAAAAGAACGTTTGAGGAAGGAATTTGTCTCCATTATGCACGAATCTTTTCTCGAAGGTCGTGACAAAGAATTCGATTACAGGTAATAGTTCCCTGATTCTAATTGTTATATTTCTTATTAGCAATATTGCATGTTATATGTTAACTCATTGAAAGTGTTGGAAAAGTAATTGAAAAATAAATCAACGTATAACTTATAAATATAGGTTTATTATATCGTAAATACAAGAGATATATATGTTTCGACATTTAGTATTCTACTGTTATAGTGAAGTCGATGAAAATTCCAAATATGATGATTATGTTCGGATCAATCAAGATGCAGAAGATAAATACTTTGAAGACAGCGATGATTAATGCCATCATTAAAAATGACACACTTTTTGGATATGATACTGTAATATGTAATGCTAAATGTAATTGTTTTAACAACTTGGTTCCGCACTTAGTCTGAAAAACAGGAAGTACATATGTCAAGTAAGTTGGCAAAGTCTGTATTAAATTACAAAGTTATCACAGTTCCAGTGCTTCTTCGTTTTCCATTTCTGTTTTCACCAGATGTGGCTTTACAAATGCTCCACGTTTGTCCATACATTGAAAGTATCTTTTTCCATTTACTGATCCGTCATGTTTGCCAACCTCTTCGTCGTATTCCACTCCTATCCACAATCCTGGTTTGAAATCTGTTTCACCTGGAATCAAACCGCAATAATATCATCTACTAACGAATAAGCATTGCAGTTTACCAATGTAAGCAATTTTTCCTCTTTTCCACTCTTGAGGATCACCAATTTTAACAATACAACGCTGGCCTACCTGTCGGATATGTACAAATTATGTATGTTTGTTTAAACTTTTAACAATTTACCTGCTTATCCAAGACGTCGATTTCCATCTCTTCCTTTGCTACAAGTTTTTCATGATTTGGATTGTATTTGCCTAACTTGTTCTGAAGCAGAAAATCACGTACAGTACCTGAAAATAAATAATAAAAGTAAAACTTTATGCCTAGTTTATTGCCTGAAATTGCCTTTTCTTTCTTTGTAGTCATTATCTGGCATTGAATAAGTTTCAACGTTAGCTACTTCATATAAATTAGTAGTCTTTTGGTTTTCGTCAATTGCCTAAAAGTTCAGACGTGAATACAGCTATTCAGAATAAAGAAGATGAATTTTAACAGAGAAAACGTTTTACAAATTTTAATATTTACATGAATAGTGGTTCCATCGGAAATATTTAAGTCAGCCAAAGTTTCGTTCGCATCGAAAAGTTTCAATTTTTGTCCATCTGGCTTTACAATCTGAAGTGTCATGCATGAAAATGGAATTCCCGTTAGTATTTCCACTTTCTTCTAAAATTGGAAAACTTATTTAAATTTTAATCTAAACAAAAGCTTACTTTAAGTTCCCCAACGGTGATTTTTAAAGGAAAACGCCTTCTAGAGTAGAATGTTTGTACATCGCTGGTAACCACTAGATCAATGAATTCTTTAGACGATTCCATTTTATTAACTAAAATAAATACGTTTGCTTTCGATTAAGTACAGAAGCATCATTTTTCAGGTGTATGTATTCTAAATAAATGAAAGATTTGATTTTGCACAAGTTTCAAGTGAGCATTTGTGAAAAATTACAGTGAAAAGAGAATATCAGTAATCGACGTTACGGATATTCTTCCAACGTGAACATAAAATTGCACATGCTCGGCAATTTTTATGATTTCAGTATTTTTACCGTAAAATAATAAATCGTTACTGTAAAAAATTGTACCTGCGAGATGTAGGTCAACTGTAACATTTTATTTTTTTATGCATTTGAATAATTCTGATGTTAATATGTTAATTATTGCATAATTATGCATTTTATGCTATAATTTATACTTATCTTTTCTGTTTTATACATTATTGTGTGATTATTATTTATGAGCCGCAAATAGGTATACTGCTATAAGGCTTGTAAATTATATTTTTTAAATGGCACAAAATCATTTTTATTTTGTAAAATATATTGTTTTACATTTATGTTATTGAGATTTTTTTGTTAAAAAATATCTGATTTTTTTGTTTATTTAGGAAAACAATGTATTTTGTTGCATATTCAAGATCTTCTCTATATAAAAATGATCTGTGCGTAGTGGAAAATGTTTCAATACCATATATATTATGTATATGTAAGTACAGTGTGTGTATATGTTATTTATAATTATTTGTATGGTAAATTAAAAAAATACCTTGTTTGTAAAGCTTAATGTTTCCTTTATAAGCATTTAGATGGTGAACATTAGTTATTCAGTTTTATTCTTTACCAATTTCAAGTTATTCAATTGAACATGCTAACTTTAATTTTGTTTTGCTTCTTGATTTGTTTTATCTCATTTTTTTGATATGGATTATTGATCATGTAAAAAACTCAATTTTTATTCTGATTATGATATTTAATAGTTTCTTTCAAATGACAAGTACAGTCTGAACAATTCTGTTTAATTGTTTTTATGTTTAATGTTTATTAGTTTTTTTTTTTGAAACACGACGTTATTTATTTGAAATTTAGCGTATTTTACTTCAGTTTTTAAAGACGAATTTCAACGATAAGCGTTATGAACAGTTTATCAAATATATATTGCCTTTAGGGTGTTTGTAGAATGACGCTGCGTATGCAAATGTGATATCTGTTAAGGTAAACCCGCCGATGAGAAAAGCTGAGAAAATAGTTCAGCAGCGAGTGAACTACTTGAATTTATTATTAATTGAATTGGTAGTTTTGCCGCGATTTTTCGAGATTCATGATCAACAGAAATTTTTAATACAATTAATTAGTTTTGACTTAGAAAATGATGGGTCGTAACGATAACTTAAGCTCGCCAGTTACAGAAACTGTAATTGATGCTCGAAACTCTTCACTGTGGGAGAAAATGGAAGGTTTGCCAATTGGTCATTAGTAGTTATTTTGCTTGCATTTATTTTTATTATTTTTCTAGATTTGCCATTGGATATTTGCATATATCTTCCTGATCACAGAGGAATACAGTTCAGTGTTGCGGGAGGACGACATGCCAATGCAGAACAGCTGGCCAATCTGGTGTTCGACGAAATAGGTTTGGAAAAGTTTTCAGCTGAAGAAGCTTTGACCCTGTGGATGTGCTCGCCTCTGTTGTGTGTGTGATTTTGATAGGCATTGAGTTCATATTGAAAATTATATTTTAAGTTTAGCTATTCAACTGAAAGCTCATCACGTGCCATTTCAAATACGCAAACTGTGGATGCATTTTCTTCGTCGCTATTCTCATGGACTCGAGGAAGAGATGACAAGTGATGAACCGTTGCTGATTCTTCAGCGCAATGTACTTTTAACAATGCAACGACAACGAGAGGTAAAATTACATTCAAACTTACTTTTCCCATTTACAGTATGATTAAAAAATGCTATATTGAAATTTTGACGGCGCAGTTGCAAGAGCAGCATGAAAGCCTTTTGGAGACGCTGTATTTGCACGCAAAGGAGAGCATACTCAATGGTCATTGTCCATGTCCTATGGATTTGTGCCTGCGCTTGGCCAGTTTGCAAATGGCCGTTGAATGGCGCTCGTTCAGTTCTTCTCAGCACACCGGCACTACGTTAAGGTTGGCTAACGATGTAGTAAAGAAATGTACAGAAAATATGGTTTCAGGGAATCATTGGAAAACTTCTTGCCAGCACATATCCTTACATCTGTGAGGAGCTGGTCACTGTTTGGTTGGACCATTCCATTTTTCAAAGGTTCCGAGGATCGTTTACTCAGCTTGTATAAAGCTGTTGCAAAATGGTCAAAATTTCGACTTTACAATGCATACATTGATCTCTGCATGAAATTACCTTCATATGGGTAAGTACAATTATTTTTTGAATAATATGGTGAAACTTTTCTATTTTTGGTTATTAGTAGTTAAAAAAGTGAGGAACAAGGAGGACGTTAATAGGAAATGAAATTTTGCAATAAATGTTTCAATTTCATTCAAATATGCATGCAGGTCTGTGAAGTGGTTGACAAAGAAGACACTTTTGTAAACTTAAATTTTCAAATTGGGCTATTGTTTATATTTTATAATAATAATAATTTTTTATCAACTGGAAGGGTGCATGCAGTTGGTGCTTGAATCTTTTGACTTTTGACGTGTAAGATGATGTCATCCTCTACATAAAATGTATTAATTTGATTATCAAGATAGAAAAACAAGAAGTGTTAATAAAAATAGCGAATTGAAGAGCATTTCTGTTGAAGTTTAAGTAAACTTGAAATTGCAAAGCAACAATTTTAAAGAAAAAGTAAACAGACAAACATGAAAACTACTTTAGGGCTGCAGTTTTTGCAGCTGAATTGGAAATGCGTTCTCGTTGGCGAATGCACTACCGATTGTCAGTGTGCGCTTCAATAAGCCGATGTTGGATTAGCGTTTGGGAAGCAAGTGGCAACAAATCTCACTTGTTCACCGTTGCTTTGGGTCATTGCCAATTCTGGCTTTTGGACGATGATCTGGATCAATTTGAGGACAATTATCCTGCACTGTTGTTGATGTTTGCCGAGAAGCAGAATGACAATGGACCAAAGCTTTTGGTGACGTTGTTTTCCAAACAAGCACCGCTGATGGAAGCATTGTTGAATAGTTTCTGCACAGAGCAGCAGGCTGCATCTGATGATCAGGTTGCAATAGAGTGTGAAAATGAATTAGCATTTCAAAATCGATTTTCTCAAATCAGTGCGGTTCGATTTTACAATTACGAGGAACTGAGGGCGAAAATACCAACCTATTTGAAAAGCAGATTGGAAAGAAAATTAAATATTCACCGGGACAGTTCGAACGAATCATTCTGAGTGTTTTATTTAGAACTTTAAATTTTTTTAATCTTAAAAAATATTGAAATATATTTCTTTTTCATTTCAATATTCAATATTCGTATTGTTTTCTGGTTTCTTTTTTTCCATATATTCACACACTAATTGCGGTTCTCTTCATTGTGTGAATCAGCCATTGCACGCATTTTCGTTGAAGTGCCGTCCTCGTCGTGTAAATGAGAAAATTTTTGCACTCAACATACTATGTGAAAAGGGAGGGAAAAAAGAGTTATTGAAAATTGGACTGTACAGCATGGCATAGTTCAATCAAACTCTTGTCGTGGAGTTTGCGTTGCAAGCATAATTTGACAACCAACGATTCAAGCTCTGCCGTATGTTTGTCGACTGCATTTGGATGCAACTTGCGTAAACTCTGGGCCAATTTCAAAATATATTCCACATTGCTTCCGCTCCGACCTTTGCTATTGATAATCTGCAAAACAGTTATGATTAATTAAAAATCAACGACAACCAAAATTATATATTTATTTGTTCTTTTCACTCGTTCCGCAATCTGCTCCAGTGATTCACCAATACAGAACATCGGATTGGCAATCTGGCATGAGATGTAAATATTTACTGGAAACATTGGACTTCCATCAGCTGGATGAAACATTTCTGTTACCATGACATAGCCGGCTCGTTCACGATAATTTAAATATTCTCTAACTTCATCAGATTTTTCCGTAGCAACTGAATATGTTATGCCCCACACTTTAGCCTAATCAGTAACATATATTAATTAATGCATTGTTTTTTTAAATTATTTTTATAATTCTGTAATTCATTTTCAAACATAAATACAATTTTCAATTATAAATTCAGCCTGACATGGAATGATAGAGCGGTTAACGTCGTCTCCAGAGGGTACTTAAAGATTCTTTTTTTCAAATACGTATAAAACTCTTCCCAGCATAAGTAAAACTCATTTTGAATTGTTGAAGCAATAAAAAGGTGAACTTACATTTTCTTCGGGCACTAATGTTACAACTCGACCAGGCTATAATAAAACATTTCCATGAAGAATATGCTGGAAAATCATTACCTACATTCTGCTCTGTTCCACGATGATCCGGACTCGCCTGACAAAAGCGCCGGCTATAACCGAAAATGTAACCAACAGTGCAGTTTATGTAAGGAAAATTTGGATTCCATAAAAGAGAACCGTATCCAAAAACGTGCATGGAAAATACACGCAAATTCCATCGACTTAAAAACTCTGAAATGAACGTTCAACAAAGCTTGCACTACATTGATAAAAATGATATTCAAGTACAAATTGTGTATTATAACAAATGATCACATCACTGATTAAACATTACTTTTCTATTGAACATATCACGTTTTTCTGTTCTTTTCTTAGGGTGTAATGATCTGGGCATTTTTTGCCATAAAACTTTGGATTTCACTGATGCAACATTTTTAAATTAATTTTTAAAACATTTTAAAAATATTATAGATATACATATATATATATATATATATATATATATATATATGAAAAATTGAGGTTGCATCATCAACAGGACAAGATGGATGTGAGGATCTGCCAGTAGAGGTAAGGGAACATTTGAATACATTTCATATTCAATTGGCTGTTTGTTTTACTTTTACATTTACATTTTTTACCAGCAGCAGCAGCAACACCAATCTCTTCAGACTTCTGAAAAGAGTAACCCAAATACATATTGCTTCTGTTGTTACAATACATATATATATATATATATATATATATATATATATAACGATTATTATTGTCGCATTTGAAAGTAATATGTGGTCATTTTATTAATTTGTATCTTGATAATGGATTAAAATGTCATTGATATTCCTCCATGAACATCTAATTTAACTGGGAGAATTCAAAATATACAAAATGTTTTCTAAAAGGCTGAAAATACTATTCGCTAAGGAACGACGAAGGTTCGTACAGAAAGAGCATTGCCATGATGTCACAGAATGCCTGTTCTTCTGGTTCTCCGTCTTTGAAGAAACCCTGACAGCGTAGTGTCAGAATGGCTTACAGCTGCAAGAATTTCCTCTAAGTTCGGTCATTTACGTACGATTGGAGACGCCGTTGCAACATCTCGACGTGTTCCGCGAAGGGTATCTATATACAAAGCGGTGTGCGCGATTTGTGGCTTGTTGTTACAGTTAGTAAAAGCTGGTATATTGACTACTGTGAATAGCTTTTCAAATATAAACACTAATCATCCTGTCTTTGTATTTATATTGTTGTCGTGTGGAAATAAAGGTTGGAGGAAGTGAATTCCTATCAAGTTTTCTTCGTCAGTCCAATAATTTCCAACTAAGTAACTTATCTAAGATTGAATTGTCGAGGGAAAAACAACAGTCCACTTAAGTGAAAATCAGGGGACGAACAATGTCAACTATTGCACGTATGCGGTTGTAAAGAATTAACATATGAGGACTTGTAGTTAAAATTTTCTGGAAAATATTTTTTGTAAAATTATCTATCACCTGAGGAAATTTGTTGTTGCAAATATAGTATAACAATGATTGTTAAATGAGAAGTAGCTCCTTATATAATTTTCTCAATTTTAGAAATTTTCAAAGAAATTGAAATGAGCAATATCTAATCCTGTGCGCAACATGCTTCAACTTTGAACCGACAAATTCTCGAAGTAAAACAAAAAGTAGCGAAAATAATCTTCACGCTGTAGCAGAATTTCTTTCACAATAAAACCTTCACAGAATGAACATTAATGGTACATTTATTCGCATAATTCTAGGTGACATCCAAATTCTCTTTTCGTAAAATTTTAATGCGTATGATTTCTATAATGAGCGTCATTATTGCTGGATGTTCCATGTGAAAAGAAACTTTAGGTACAACTTAATTTGGCGGAAAAAGGGTAATCCTCATTTCATACGAAAATTACAGCGCAATTTACGGTGAAATTTTTACATACACAATTTTCCATAAGACCTATGGTAATTCAAACTCATTTATGGATTACTAATGATTCACTGTATAATATGTTTCGAAATTCTTCAGTGCAAACATTCCTGTTTCAGGCGAAAAATTCAAAATCCATCAATTTTTCTGCGATACCTTCTTGATATACGTTGATTATTCGTGCAACATCAACTTTACGAGACTTCAAAACCCATGCATATTATCTCCTCAGCTACTAATCATGTTAACATTAGCATCCGCAGTTCAACAAAATACGGCTATTCAAATTGCAGCAACATTATTAATAAATTCAATAGCTGCTATAGAAAAATCAAGCAAAACCGGAACAAAGGAACAAAACAACAAAGCCGTATATCATGATCTCTATCACTAAATTTGCTACTCAATGATGCCAACAATGTAGTTCTTTGACGTTGTTTTCAATTAGTTCACAATAATGTAACCACGCTTCAGAAATAATTTTGTAATGCTGCATTTCTGCCATAATAATTTATTACAAAAGGTTCTAATTAAGTAGATTAACAATTAATGGCAAATTAATACCCCCACATTTGGTATTTGAACAAATGTTTCGAGATATATACACATAAGCACAGACAAGTTAAAGGAATGCCACAATGGAAATGAAACGTAATGTTGAATTATCTCTTCACATATAGAAACAAGCCTGCAGCATAATTGTGTACTGCAATCTTCAATAACGGGCAAATGATTATTTATTCAGATATTTGATTGAACGATATGTTAGTAAGGGTTTGAGTTATATTGAAAAATAATAGAATACTACATTAAAGTTATGCTTCAATCATTTCAATTTAAATTATTCTTATCTCTGTATTGTTTACAATTGATAAATTTGCCTAAATATAAAATTAAATTTTGAAGTGGTCTCTATTACAAAACTGACACACAGGGACAAATGACATTAAAATAAGCAACCTTTCCCGGAGGAAATTATGGAAATTTTGAGTGCAAATGTTAATAGAATAGAATTCTACACCACTTAATATATTGCACAGATTTCATTCGCGTTCCACTAGTTCCCACTAAAATTGTATAGTGATTCTAGGTTTTTTTACAATATCTCGACAAATACGTTGTTTTGCAACGTCAGACCAGGTTAGTTGTAATTCTAAAAATTTTCCTGATTCTTTCCAACCATTTTTGTAGAAAAATAAAATTTTCGATATTTTCGAAATTTCATGAACTATACACTTGTCTGTTTTGCCGTTTTTCCGGAAAAAATTTTTTTTCAATTTTTTTGCATTTTTTGTTATAAATCGTTAAATAGGAATGGAATAGAGGGTTCTGGAAAGTATCGAGGCAAACTAACTGGTACTCATGGAATAAATGGCTTCTAAAGTTGTCCCAATGCCTATCTTAATACATAGGAATGCAGCCAATATAAAACTCTCTTGAAACGGAACTGGCGTGCATGATTTTCTGCATAGGAGTCAGTTTTGGCGTTCTAGTAAAGAATTCATTCAAATAACCAAGCCTTTTGCAATATTTCATTGTATTCGAAAAATCAATTTTTCTTCATTTTCCGCCCTTTTAGATTAATATGATAAAAGTTGTAACAGCAGTGCTTGTATTGTGTATGAAAATTCAAATCCCCTTGTTTTTCATCATTCTATTTCATTTAATCGACCAAAAGAAATTAATATCCGACATTATGACTGGTAACATTGATTAACACCTGCGCATCGTAAAGTAATCCTAGAAGGTTTTCAATTTGTGAAAAAACTAAAATTTCACGAAACAACATGCATTTCATGATCTTAATCATTTAATTTGCTACTCAATGATGCCAAGCATGTTGCTGTTTGACGTTGTTTTCGATTAGTTCACCCCAATGTATCCACTCTACGGAAAGGATTTTGTAATGCCGCATTTTTGCCATATAAATTTATTCCAAATGTTTGTAATTAAGTAAATTAACAATTAATGACAAATTAATGCCCTTCCATTTTATATTTAATCTAGTGTTTTGAGATATTTAACCATAAGCTGAGTTAAACAAAATGAGTGCTGCAAGAGAACGGCAAAATAATATTGAATAATTTCAGTACTTATGAAAATTATTTTGTAATATAATAAGAAATGGCAGCTGGCTGTAGTGTTCATTCCATTATTTATTGATATATTTAACAGAAATACATGCTTGTCAATGTGTCACTTATATTGAGAAATAAAGGCATTCTGTATGAAAAATGTCTTTTAATCGTTTCAATTTAAATTATTCTTATCTCAGTATTGTTTACAATTGATAAATTTGCCTAAATATAAATTATAATTTTGAAGTTGTCTGTATTACAATAATGATATTCAGGGATAAATGATATTGGAATAAGCCACTTTTCCCTGAGGAAATTATGCAGATTTAATATGTAAATGTTAACAGAATGTTATTGCGTGCATGACAATGTCTTGCACGGAATTCGTTCGCGTTTCTGTTAGTCTCACTAAAATCCTATAGTGATTCAATGTTTTTTTACAATATCTCGACAAATACGTTGTTTTGCAACGTCAGACCAGGTTAGTTGTAATTCTAAAAATTTTTCTGATCTTTCCCAACCATTTTTGTAGAAAAATAAAATTTTCGATATTTTCGAAATTTCATGAACTATACACTTGTCTGTTTTGCCGTTTTTCCGGAAAAAATTTTTTTTCAATTTTTTTGCATTTTTTGTTATAAATCGTTAAATAGGAATGGAATAGAGGGTTCTGGAAAGTATCGAGGCAAACTAACTGGTACTCATGGAATAAATGGCTTCTAAAGTTGTCCCAATGCCTATCTTAATACATAGGAATGCAGCCAATATAAAACTCTCTTGAAACGGAACTGGCGTGCATGATTTTCTGCATAGGAGTCAGTTTTGGCGTTCTAGTAAAGAATTCATTCAAATAACCAAGCCTTTTGCAATATTTCATTGTATTCGAAAAATCAATTTTTCTTCATTTTCCGCCCTTTTAGATTAATATGATAAAAGTTGTAACAGCAGTGCTTGTATTGTGTATGAAAATTCAAATCCCCTTGTTTTTCATCATTCTATTTCATTTAATCGACCAAAAGAAATTAATATCCGACATTATGACTGGTAACATTGATTAACACCTGCGCATCGTAAAGTAATCCTAGAAGGTTTTCAATTTGTGAAAAAACTAAAATTTCACGAAACAACATGCATTTCATGATCTTAATCATTTAATTTGCTACTCAATGATGCCAAGCATGTTGCTGTTTGACGTTGTTTTCGATTAGTTCACCCCAATGTATCCACTCTACGGAAAGGATTTTGTAATGCCGCATTTTTGCCATATAAATTTATTCCAAATGTTTGTAATTAAGTAAATTAACAATTAATGACAAATTAATGCCCTTCCATTTTATATTTAATCTAGTGTTTTGAGATATTTAACCATAAGCTGAGTTAAACAAAATGAGTGCTGCAAGAGAACGGCAAAATAATATTGAATAATTTCAGTACTTATGAAAATTATTTTGTAATATAATAAGAAATGGCAGCTGGCTGTAGTGTTCATTCCATTATTTATTGATATATTTAACAGAAATACATGCTTGTCAATGTGTCACTTATATTGAGAAATAAAGGCATTCTGTATGAAAAATGTCTTTTAATCGTTTCAATTTAAATTATTCTTATCTCAGTATTGTTTACAATTGATAAATTTGCCTAAATATAAATTATAATTTTGAAGTTGTCTGTATTACAATAATGATATTCAGGGATAAATGATATTGGAATAAGCCACTTTTCCCTGAGGAAATTATGCAGATTTAATATGTAAATGTTAACAGAATGT
>JYDV01000067.1:183243-216640 GCA_001447645.1 Trichinella pseudospiralis
ATTTTCAAAGCTCACCTCTTCCTCACCCGGTTGCGGTACCAGAGGCCTGCCGCCTTGCTAGATCCTCGCAATGGGATCAGATGCAAGGTCAAGCCCGGCTCGACTGCCCCTGCGCCGCCCCTCGCCCCCCTGCCCTTTAACGGGGACTTCCCACGGCTGAGCCTCCTAGCAGTAGCCCCTGTGCTTGCTGGATCGATTTTCAAGAGATGACCCACGTCCATTTGGTGATGGAATGGACAAAGATGTGAAATCTGTAGCATCGTGTTTGGCTATGAGAATTCGCAAGTGACGTAGTAATGAAGCGGTGTTGTTTCAGCTCCAATCCAGAGGAGATCGTTACTCCAAAAGAGAAACGGTAAGCTTTGTGATGTGATTGTGAATTTATTACCTGGCTCTGTCTTTTTGCCAATCGTTTTCATATGAGTTGCCGTCACACCTTTAACTAGTTCACTTGGCGTTGCACCTTTCTTCAGTTTAGGCATGATATATTTAAAATCAATCTTTAGTTAGATTTCCCTTAATAAGGGCGGAATAATTTAAATTTCAAAATCTTTCACATATCATTTATTCATTTAAGTAGTTAAATTATAAAGTATAACTTTCATTTACTTGATGATTAATCAAGTTTAAAAATTATTAAATTTAATATTTTCATCTACATTTCATTTACATTTAACATCATAAAAAATTCGAAATATTATTTACTATGTTTTAATTTATAATTATATTTTTTTAATGTAAAAAAAGATGTAGTAAACATACAGTAACATGAATATATTTATTAATCATTAGGTTGTAAACTGTTGTGTAAAAATGAGTTTTTTAGAGAGAAACATGTTAATTGGGGTCCCCTTTAATTCCGCAAAAATATGTGTAAACGTAAAATAAATGAAGTAAACAATTAGCTTAGACAAGGTGCAACAAGTTTAATCTCTTTTTAAATAGGAATAATTTTCTATAAATAGAATTGTTAGTAATCCGTAACGTTTAAGAAAACAAAGTCTTAATTTTGAGATTAATTTTGATATGTTAATTAGAACGTTTAAAATGCAACGTAAATGCAACACTGAGTATTTTAATTTTTAAATAGGTTAAATAACGTCATTCGTAACAACGATTTTAATAATGAGGGGTATTTAATACATAATTAACATACACCGGAAACAGAAAAATGAGTTGTAATATTTTTCAATTAGGTTTTCATAACTACATATTTCAGCAGTGTTTTTTTACAAATAAATAGAATGTTTTAAATGCAATGTAAATACAAAACTGATCTATAATACTTTTAAATTGTACATGTAATTAGGCAATTATTACGTAACATGAAACAGCAGATTTGCAGTTATCATTATTAAAACTATAAATAGGGGTAATACGGTAAATTAATACTGATGAGTTGTAAATCATCAGGTAAGTATGGCAAATATGAGGTGGTTCTGCAGTACAGTACGGTAATATTGAGTAACAGGTGTGACGGCAACTTATGTGTTAACAGGAGGTAGAGAGTACAGAGTCAGTAATAATTTGCATTCACGGAACAAGGCTGCCCTCTGGTGAGGAGACTACGTCTTCGGCGGATCGGAGTGACTGATCCGTCGAGGGTGGATCAGGTGTGTTGATCCACCCAGGGTCATCTCAGCGAAAATCGTGAAGGACAGCACAGGGGTTTGGAGGCGAGGAGGCCGTGGGAAGTCCCCGGGGCAGGGGTGGCGGGGGGGACAAGGGGGCAGGAGAGCTGGGGGGGCAAGTCTCCACCGCAACCAAAAACTTTTTTTTNCATTCCACTTTTCACTCTTGCACCCACCTTCCAGAACTACAAACATTTTTCATTTTCATTCAAATATTTCCCCATTTTATTATGTAATTTCTCATTTTTTATTTTGTTATTTTTCTCGCTGCCAATAATTTTCACTATTATTATTATCATTATATTTATGCTTTTACTTTGAATAATTTGTCAGCAAAAAATTAACAATGTTTCAAGATTATCATTATTATTATTTTTCTGATCATTACTTTGCTGATAAACAACGTGCGTTAATTTGTTAGTATTATAATAAAAACAAATAAAGCTGAAACAATCAATATTAATTGTAAGTGAATTTAAGAAAAAAGGCAAATGAGTATGATTTGGTTTAAAAACTGAATTTGGCAGTAACAGTGAAACCAACCACAACAAGAAAGCAGATTTAAAAATTAAATTAAGTTATGGATAACGGTAAATAATGCTAATGATTTTCCAGCGTTTTCTTATTTTTTCGCAATATCTGACACTCAGATTCAAAAGAAACCCCCAAAAGGTGCACACATATTATACTGCTCTTCAATCTGGCAGAGCATCATTTGTGTGTTTTGTTTGATCTCACTGCTTGCTCAGAGTTGTTCAAATTATACTAATGCAAATCATTACAGCAATCACAGAAGCATCTCTTTACTTACACATTCTTATTTTCTTGACTTCATGATTGCGTTCATGCCAAATTAAATTAGCACGTTTGCAGCTCGAGAACAACTTCATATACCGCGTGTGCTGTTCACATAATCCATTACCATGAAAACCCTTTTACTTACTGCGATCAAGATCTTGCTTACTTACAAATCAAGGTCTTTAATAACAACAAACAACACATAATTCACAGATAACACCAACAAACATAAACAAACACTGAATACTGTAACTTTCGGATGCTCAGGTGCAATTCTTATTTTGGTTAGCAGATTAAGTACACATGCTGCACAGCGGAGCACTGCGACTCCAAATCTGCTCCAATGCGATGACGTATTTCATTGTTGCCAGAAAAACATTAAGTGATGTAATAAACAGACTTTGCAGCTACATATAGCAGTGATTTAGCCCACGCTTTTAATAATACCTGAAAAACACAAAAAAGAATCAGAAAGTAATCAATAATAGTTGAAAAGCGATGATGCATTTTATCGGTATTGCTGCAGCTACAGATCATTGAAATTAGGGGGCTAAAACCGTCAGTTGAACGGCGTGATGTGTGGATGACGGAGTTAAGAGGGAGTTTCGTTGGAAACGAGAGAGAGAGAGAGAGAGAGAGAGAAAGAGAGAGAGTGAGTGAGAGAGAGAGAGAGAGAGAGAGAAAGAGAGAAAGTGACGTAAAATGAGAGAAAGAGAGGAATGGGAGGAAGGAGCAGCTAAGGAAAGAAGAAGGAAAGAGGAGGCGGCGAAGACGAGTTTCAAGGTGTATGAGGAAAAAAAGAAGAAAAAAAGGATTTTATATAGGAATGGTACAGGCAACCTGGACGAATAAAATGCCTCTTAGTGACAACCAATGCGACATGGGGAAATGAAATTTACGTATAGTGAAGACCAATAAAAGCTGCTTTTAGCGACAGCCAGTAGGACATTAAAACTTCTGTATCTTGTCGACGAAGAGAAAGCACCGTCGTAACAGACAAATTGACAACGAAATACTCATATGATGATGAAAAAGAGAATGCGTCATAACGACAATTTTCACTAGCTTATGGCATTTAATATCATTCTGAACACAATAGGTCTAATATCACTAAGCGAAAAGTATCTTCCATTATGCAGTACAGATGCATGCTGTTTTCCTTCTGAAATTATATATTTGTGTGATCCCTGTATATTGTTTTTTTTTAATTTTACATCATTATGACTTTATAGGCAATTTCTGAATTTTTAAATACCCCTCATTAGATAAAGTTAATAGCGCATCTGAATTTCTTTTTTACAAATCATTGAAAATCTTCATTATACACGTTGCGTTGTAATTCATCTTATTATCCAATATTGTTAAGAAAGGGCGCACTGTCTGACATTTATGCAAATAAGGGCAACATGAAAATTGCCTTCATCTTAAATAGAATTACGTTTACTGACTTGACTAACAGCACAGAAGAACGGCATTTGCTCAGTTTATTTCTGCGTTAATTAAATAGTATGGTATATTTTTAGATATTGAAGAATGTAATCATTTCAAACATAGGCGTTGTCTAGTTTGAATGCAAATTGGAATGCAATTTGCCTTTGAGGTTATTCATGACCTGAACAATGTCTGTTAAACACAATGACCAACGTATTTCATACTTATTAAACAGCAGAAATGAACTTTATGCAAATCTTTTTCTGATTACTGAGTTTCGTTGCTACTAAATTTCATTTGAAGCAATTGTAGGCGAACGATGTGCGGCGAATGAACAATGGCGTTTCCAGTGCGATGGCGGACGAAGAATAGCAATAAAAACGGCTTTGTTTTTTTATTTATCTTAACACAAATACATTAAATTAATTCTTCTACATTTAGAAACACAAAGATAGAAGATGGAAGCCATCTTCCGGAAGACGACGGTAAGTTTGGTAAGTATATTTTATTGAGGTAGGTTAAATAGTTAAACTTCACTGAGGAGATCTTGAGTCTGTAATTTATATAAACTTGAGCTGTAAGTTATCGAGCATATAATTCAGATGTTTGTTAATTAGAGTAGTTTATTGTAGGTAGATTATAGGTAACTTGCACTAATGTTATATGAGTGGCTTTCCGCATTTGAACGTTTTCACGTCCCATGCCTTCTCGAGATAAGTTTAGGGTTCATTTGCGGAAAGAGAAATGGTTGAATAATTTGTCGATCATTTCTAAGACCAATATTATTGAGTTTAGTGAGTTTTTTGGCACTGCTATAGTTTGAGTATTAGAAATAAGTAAATGTTTGAGAATAGCAGTGCAAGGTTAGGAGGAATGTGAGATAGGGTGACGTGCAGCAGTTCCACGGGTTACACTGCACGTGCGATCCTAACCATCTCAAATGATGAAAGCCCATATTTTCAAAGCTCACCTCTTCCTCACCCGGTTGCGGTACCAGAGGCCTGCCGCCTTGCTAGATCCCCGCAATGGGATCAGATGCAAGGTCAAGCCCGGCTCGACTGCCCCTGCGCCGCCCCTCGCCCCCCTGCCCTTTAACGGGGACTTCCCACGGCTGAGCCTCCTAGCAGTAGCCCCTGTGCTTGCTGGATCGATTTTCAAGAGATGACCCACGTCCATTTGGTGATGGAATGGACAAAGATGTGAAATCTGTAGCATCGTGTTTGGCTATGAGAATTCGCAANGGGGCCCATTTTTGGTCTCTCCATCCTCCACCTGCTTTAAATATTTCAAGTCCCACTCCGGGCATGTTTGCCATTTCGCAGAGCTCATTTATGCCAGACTTTATCTCATTGTTTGTATTACATTGCAAATTTATTTTTGTCAAAAAACTTTTCATTAATAAAGAATTGTTGTTGTTGCATTGTTCTTGGTTTATATTAAAAGAATATATTTTTTCTTACTTTTACATATATTTTAATTATTTACTTGCGTTACGTATATTATTTCATTTTCCCCATTTTTAACTGTTCTTCGTTTGTTCCTATAAACTATTTAATATTGCTGGCTGGCAACTAGTAATGGCAAACATGATTCCCCTATTAACTAATCCTACATGATCATCATTGCTAAGAAATAACGCAGTATTGGTCTTTTGTTACGTCTGTGAAGATGGTAACAAATTTTATTCATTGTGTCTTTGTAATGAAGAACCTTTCACACTCGACTTCGGCAAACCGTATCTTCTCCAAGGTGTCTTCACTTACCTCAATTTGACCAACGAACGCAAATGACCAACGAACGCAATTGACCAACAAACGATTCGATCCAACCTATCCGTTCACTCCTAGTGGCTTTCTCCACTCTTTTCTTCTTTCTTCTCCATACGTGTTACGGATCATTACGGGTTTACGTATTTATGTATGCAATGCTTTATGTGTCAGAGTATTTTCAAAGATAAAGTCAAACTTAGTAAATCAAAAGAAATAATTGGAGATATTGAAAAAGCAATAACATGAAACATAAATTGAAATTAAATAATAAATAATAATTGAAATAACTAACGCATGCACAATAACATGAAACATAAACCAAAAGCAACATAAAATAAAGCAGGAAAGAATAAAGGTTGAAGAAATAAAAATAGAATTTGGAATTTAAAATGGAAAAAAATTTCTAACATAAAAAAAAAGAATTTGCTTTGAAAACTGTTCAAAACAATACGAAATGTGAAAAGGAGAAAATATAAGAAAACAAAAATTACAAAATAAATGAAACTTGAAACGTTATTTCGACACAACAAGGCATTTGCATACATTATTAATTTTGCTGCGTGAAAGACCAAGTACTGCATTATTTCAAAACTCCGTCATGTAGGTTTGTCGTTAGCTTATTTAAACTATGGGATAACTTCACCCTTTTGAAGTATCCCTATCCCAGACTTACAGAATTGGGACCCTTGGGGAACCGCATATACCGTATGTCTTCATTCCACGGTTCTGCTTCGTGTCGTCCTCGATTTGTTTCGTGTCGTCCGCGATCTGCTTCTTGTCGTCCGCGTTTTCACTTTATCTTTTCTTCATTGTCCATATCTATAACAATGTTAAATGTCAAATCAAAAAATTTTTTCGCTTCATCATTTAGCAAAATTGACAAATGGAATTAAGAATTTTGAAACAGAAAAAGTATTAACAATTAAAAATAACGTTGACAAAATTATTATATATAGAAGAAATTTTTAATAAAATAACACAACGAGAAAAATACAATACTTTCAACAATTAAAACGGACTTCCATAGTTATTGAACTCTTTAAATGAACTCATAGAAGGTTTCACAACGCTACCGCTTGCTACGTAGGTCAAGCAAACAAAGGCAACGTTATTGATGATAAGGCAATTTTGAAACGACTCTCATTTGCATAATGTAGCGCTAGAAATCGGCTTGAGTAAATTATTGTACAGTAACGCTTAGGAACGTTGAAAATTCATGCACAGCAAACCGCTAATTTTGCGAATAAAACGCGTTCAAATGGAATAATTTCAAATAAAATTAAAAAAGAATTTAAATGCATAAAATTGAAAAATTTTACGTGTGAAAGAAATGCTTTTTAAAGACCAATTCTCACGTAATCTGATTGTATGAAAATGAAAAATATATGATTTACTGTGAAATGTCTTCCATCTTAGATATCTGAAACTGAAACACTTAATTCGAAAGCACCTTTTTGACACATCCCTAGTCCAGCTTTACAGAATTAGTACACAAAAGAAATCATTCATGCCTCTTGTCTTCTTTTCATATGCTTTGTGGCTTCCATGGAATTTTGTACGGTGTCATCTCCTTTTTTATTTTGTCTTTGCTTTATTCTCTATACCTGGAAAAATGATATTTATAAATCTTAAAAATCAAAAATCAAAAATTCAAGTCTAAATCAAATCAAAAAACAAGAATCAAAAAATTTACTGCATTACTTAGTGAAAGTTAGACCAAATTGAAAATTGAATTTTAAAATATAACAATTAACTGCATTTTAATTAAAGAAAAGGCAACTTTTATAAAATAAGTATACAAAATTTTCGAAGATTATTAAAACACACTTACAAAAACGAATTACTTTTCATGAATTATAAACGGCCACTGTTTAATACTATATTAAATTCAGAGAACATTTTACGACGCTACCATTTGCCACGTATGTCAAGCAAACAAATGCCCCATTACTGATGATAAAGCACCGTTATGGCGATTGTTATTTGCATAATGGAGCGCTAGAATTTGGCCTCAGGGAATTAGACTTTCCTGAAGATCTTCTTTTGATTGTTCATTTCATTTTCGGTTTTTAATGTGTGTATTATATTTCATTGTTGCTATCTATGTTTTTATAAAAATTTCATCTTTACATCTCATATTTAATTTTTTATTTTGTGCCCCAATGTATGCTCTGTTATTTTTATTATTTCACATGCCAGAACACTTTAAAGAACAAGAATCGCATTAACCATAGATGAGCAATGTCATCGCATACTGCGCCGTTTTTGTTGAATCAATGGCCTCTAATGTTGTCACAATGTTTATCTTAATGCTCAGGAAAGCAGCCCATCCGAAACTCTCTTGATACGGAACCAGGGTGCTTTCATTTCTGTAATTCAGAACACCCATTCTTATTTGAAGAGAGCTAAAATAGTATCTCCAAGTACTACCTTTATTACAGCTGTATTGATTTTTATTGCTAAGTCAGTCTTTTTGTTTAACCGATCAAACGCTTTATTCAGCTAGGAATAAACTATACAAACAACAGCATGCAGAAAAAGAGAATACACAAACGGCAATACAAAGGTTGTTGGATATGTAATACTATTACACTATAATAATATTGCTATAACACTATAATAATTGCTGGTTCTGCCTTCAAATGAACGCAAAACACTTTTCGCCATTCTCTTGTCTTGATTTTGTCTTCTTTGCGTTGAGTTCTCTTTTTTCTTTTTTGATGCTGATCAACGATAATCAGGCTTCAGCAACTTCCATTAATTTTATAAATTTAATATTAAATGGTTATCATTATTATATCACATTAAATAAATAATTTTATTTCGCATTATTTCGCTTAACCAGCTTCTGTCGAATCGCTGGTTATCGCGCTTGCACGATATTTTGAAAATAACTTTGGCATGGAAATCAATTTAATAAAAAAAGGAGTTATATTTTGATGATGATAATAGTAATATTTCAAATTTTATTAATATGCTACTTTTTGTATTGCTTATTTTTATCAATTTTAACATATTTCAAGTATTACTGTACTATCTTTACCTTTTTCTCAATTATTACAGTATATGCAATAGGCACTTTGGTGAAGGAAATAAAAATAGGTGCTTTTCCGCTTTTTAGTCTGAGCTGTGTTACAGCGTTTGTAAAAGGCAAGATTATTTATAAATACGTGAAGGATTGTAAATTCTGATAATCTTTGATGCATTTTTTCTCAAACAATTGAAGTTATTTAATAAAATACAGTTTTGAGAAGACAACATAACAAAATTAGAAAGAGTTACGTGAAGAAGCAATGGACAGTTGCTGCAGTACAGATTTGACTTCTAAACCAGCAACAGTACCTAAATTGAAACGCTTGAATTTGGGTAAAAGCTTGTCGGCACCAGACGATCAGCCAGCTTATCCGTCCGCTTCGCGACCCTCGGCAGCTGTAGACAGTTTGAAAAGGTAATTTAAAGTTTTTCATTACTGTTGGCATCATCTCATTGTTCGCATACATAAGTAGATTTTGAATATAAAATACTTTAAGTAAATACACTTTTATTTTATTTTATGTTTATTGGTACATCTTGAGAATTTATTATCGTTTTGAAATAATTTATCCGTGGTAGCTATTGTTTTTATTATTGTTTTTTAGGCAATTGTCTATAAATGCTGCAAATTATTTTGGAATAGCACCTGTTGCTGATTCTTCCATGCAGAAATGGACTAATCGTAGAATTCGGCATTGTTCAAGGAGGTATGGTGGCATTCGTGAAAGCAAATTGGGACAGTTTGAAACGGTAAGCCGAAATTTCTTGATTTGTTCGCTTTTTATTTGATATTTCGACACTTTTTTGTTTCAACTTTTGTTTGATTTCGTTTTGTTGTCAGATTGATGGTCAGATTTCCGCTCCAAGTATGCGAGTTCGAGATCCATTGGCAATACCGCGACTGCAGTCGGCACAGTTCAGCCTCGGTCGCAGCTTTTCAATGGACAGTCGAGCGTCAAAAGTTCGAGTGCTGCGTAGGCGAGATAGTGTTGCTAAGCTGGCTTGGGACAGATTCTCTTCTCTTATACGAGTGAGTCATCCAGCTACAATTGTAAACATTGACTTGGCAATGCAATTTTGCGTCATTCGCGTGGGTTAGCGTTTTTTCTTTGTGCAACTTTATTTTTCTCATCAAATACTGTATTTTGCAATGTAATGCATTACTGTAGGTTTTTTAGTTTTGTATATATTAAAAAAAACATGAATTATTTCAGTGATATTAGTTTGAAACATGGAGTTTTCGGTTGTTTCTTTGTTTTTTGTATTATAGTTTACTATTGTTTTTTTATTTTATTTGTTATTTTGGTTTTTATAAATAATATTTCAAAAACATTAATTTTTTTAGAGACGCTTTGATTTGTGTTATAAATGGATTGTTATTAGAATGTTGATAATTTTAGGAAAATGATTTTCAAAAATATATTTAGACTGGCTCTTTGAGCCATGGGCGCTCTACGAGGCGGAATAGACGCTATTCACGCAGCTTTTGTCCTACTAGTTTGGTGGGCGATGATTCAGTATTTGACGAGGATGCTACAGGTGTGGTCGGTCAATCAACCCCCGATCTGATTGCTACACCAGACTCAGTACCAATGGCAACAATAAGAGAAGAATCTGAATTGGGCAATCGAAGTTCCTTTTTAACGGAACCGCAAGATAGTGCCAAAGTCAGCAGTCAGTTTGTAAAAGTGAATGTTCTTTATATATTAGTTTATTTTATTCCATTTTTTTCTCAAAATCAGGATAGAATAAAATTTGCTTTAAGGATGAGTCGCCACTTCAGGATGAAGTATTTTTTGACTTTGTGCCGTGTACTGTTACGGCAACTCAGAAATTGAATGATACTTTTCCACTGAAATTTGCTAAAGTTTCTCATGCTGTTCACCCGCTGCGAGGAAAACCAATGTTTTTGCCATTGGTAAGTTAATCAATTAATTACTATGTTGTGATATGGTATGGCTGTTAGATGTTTATGTAATGCTGTGCTTTTGCCTTTAGACTGAAGAAGAGATTGATTCGAAGCCAGCATATATTAGGGATGATTTTAAAACGGTCATTAATGAAGAAGAATCCGTGCCTACTGCTAGGAAGACGGTAGTTCCTGGGTCGTTTCAACAAAGAGCATCTTTGCTGCATCCTCTGACGCGAACGTGTCCAAAGCGAGGTTTTTGGAGTGGGGTAAAATGTACACAGTTGTAATCATCTTGTGCACGTAGTATTGTAATTAAAAGGTATATGTTTTTTGCTTAGCTGTTTTCTCGTTTTGTAAGTAAGAAAGGAAAGCGGCGTAAATTTGGTGAAGGTGTAGTTGGTAGGTTTCTGGGACGTAGTCTCCGTAGGCGTTCGGAACTGAGCCCGCAAGTTGTCCAACAGTTGGACGATTTTGATGACTGCAGGTAATTTTTGCTGCTGCTAATGTTTTATTAATATTTTTATTACTTTGCATAACTTTTAGACCTTACTTTACATTTTGGGTGACGACTGTGCAGATTTTGGTTACGCTTATTTCTATATTTACGTATGGCATTGGACCAGTTGGTTTTTGGCGTACGCACGTTAGCGCTTTGGTTTTGCAAAGTTCACTGGTTTTGGAGCATGTTGCATATTTTGAGCAAGAAAATTTTTTAATTGGCCCACGCTTTGTATAGCAGTTGGTTTGGAATTCAAGTCGATTATTAGTTTGTTGTATTTATTTTTAGGCAGATTTGGTGCATCTTGGAGCAAAGTATGCACCGTGCATGCGTCGAGATTTAAACGTTTATTCAGTGATTGAAAAGAATCGTCGTATGGAAAATACAACTGGTTGTTGCATATTTGACGATGGCATGGGCTGCGTGCAAACTACAGAGGATCAGTGTCCAGTGAGTTTTGAATTACCGATAAACAGAGGAATTTATTGTTATCTTTTTGCGATGCACCTAAATTCAGAAACTCTTGGCTAACTGGTATCAGTGGGAAAAATACAATCGAAGTAGTGTTGAACAAAGGAGTAGAGTTGTTTGCGGTCAGGATCCGAGGTGACTTTTGTAAATTCTATTGTATGATTAGTACGTCTGTAATTACTTTCAAATTTTTATAGAACATGTACCAAGCCAGCATCGATAAGTCCATTTGAATGGCCAGATGATATTAGCAAATGGCCAGTAAGATTGGCTAAAAGAAATTTTAATACATATTTATAAATTCATATGTAGATTTGTTCTGAATGGACAGATATAAAGGAATACAAACACATTGGTTGCAAAACAACAGGACGTCCTTGTTGTATTGGTATCCAGGGTGAGTGTCGAATAACTACAAGAGAATATTGTGACTTTGTTAAAGGCTATTTTCACGAAGAAGCGACGCTTTGTTCACAAGTATACAAAGCTTTTTGTTCCATCAAGTAAAAAGTTGTTAATAACTTTTTAAAGATGGCTCCGTTTAGGTTTCTTGCCTAGGGGAAGTTTGTGGAATGATACCATTTTTAGATCCAGATCAGCCTGACCAATTTTCACGTTTAATCATTCCTTTGTTTTTGCACGCAGGGTCAGTGTTCTTCAGCTAGCGCAAAAATGTAGACTATGTAGGAAAAAAGAAATATTTTTAGGATAATCCACTGCTTCATAACAGTTGTTATACAATATTTTTTGCTGCGCGATTTGGAAAAGCTAGTAGGCTGGAGCCGCGTGGCTGTTATTTATATGGTCAGCGGGGTAGGTGGATACCTAGGTTCGGCTGTATTTGTACCTTACCAAGCAGAAGTAGGTCCTGCTGGCAGTCAATTTGGCTTGTTGGCTGGGCTAGTTGTGGATGTGGTCTATTCATGGGAGATGATCGCTAGACCTTGGAAGGCGCTTGGTCAGCTGTTAGCTTTTATTGTTTTTTTGTTTATTCTCGGCCTACTGCCTTGGATTGACAATTATGCACATGCTTTTGGTTTTGTTTCTGGTCTTTTGCTATCACTTGCGCTTTTTCCTTACATTCAGTTCGACGAAAACGGTCGACGCAAACGAATTATAATTGTTGCTTCATCACTGACAATTTGCATTGGTCTTCTTGGCGTTTTAGTGATTCTGTTTTACGTCAATCCACTTTGGTCATGCGACAATTGTGTCTACTTTAATTGTATACCATTTACGGATCATCTTTGCGACAATCGTGGTCTCGAATTAAACTTGCATCCATTGTAAATCCAATTGGAATTTTCTACCTCATTTTTTACTCTTGCATATATATCTATTTATCACTGCTTCATTATGTTTTTCTCAGTTACACTGGTGGATTTTTTAAACTTTAATGGTAGTTTTCATTACTATTGTCTATTATTGTATTTATAAATTGTACTCGATTAAATGGTTAAACATTTTCCTGTGCTCTTTGTGCATGCAGTAGATGTTTATGCAGCAAATTAGATATCTGTGTGAATGTTGTTGAATAATTGTTCCGTTTTATTTGTTTTTTTTTGTTTGTGCCAGATGTTTTATTTAGAAACAGAGATAAATACGAGACATATAAATAGAATATGGATCCAGAAAGTACTCAAGCAGAGGAGCTGGAAGTGTTGCGAATGATTTATTTAGATGAATTGATTTTTGATGATGAAAATTATCCGGCCAAATTTCACATTCCAGTCGAGGCGGTCACAACTGACCAATTTCAATGTCAGGCCGTGAAGGTTGAATGTGTTATATGGTTTGAATATACATCCAAATATCCCGAACAGGAGGCGCCCATATTTCGGATTGATTCTTGGTCCGGCAACGTCACATCGGCGATGGTCGATCAGATCCAAACGTGTTTAGAAAATGTCGTCAAGCAGAATTTTGGCACGATGATGATTTACACACTGGTCGACACTTTGAAGGTTTGTATATTGTTATTTGAAATTCTATTAGCTATTGCTATTGCAATTGTTGTATTCAGTTGTATGATGTGTAGGCACGTTTGTACGATTTATGCGAACAACTGCGAGATGCACAAGCGTCGGCTGAAAGTGGTAATAATAAAGCTGAAGTTGTTAATTGCGAAGAAAAGAAAGGCACGCCAGTTACGTTGGAACTGTTCCTTGCTTGGAAACGATCTTATGACGAAGCGACCAAAAAAAATGGTTCAAAATCAATGGACGGTCAAATGACCACAACCAAACTGACCGGGCGGCAGCAGTTCCAAGCTGATGCATCTCTGGCCACTTCAGATGCGCTGTTGTTGGATGTGAATGATGAACCATTGACTATTGATCCGATCAGTGAAGAGCACGATGTTACGAAGAATTACGATCAATATCAATGATTATAAAACTGAAAGATGAGCAATACAATAAAACGGTTTATTGTTTGCTTTTCCAATCATTTGCTTTTGTAATTTGTAATTCAGGTTGATCTACCTGTATGTTATGTATTTCTTGGATTTTTTTTGATGCGATGCAAATTGTTAATATTTTGAATAATGATTGTGCAGTTTGTTGATTATAATGCTGTTTTCTTTTCAGATTGGTTTTTTTTAAAGTTCTTTTTCTTCAGTGATGTGGACGAAAAACTTTTACCGACAAAACGATGCATTTGTAGAGTTGTAGAAAAGAGATCTGCAGTTATACGATATATAGTTTAGCTTGAAAAACAGTTCATGGCTTTACCATCATCGCCGGAGAGTTTGCAAAATTTGCCCGTTGCAACAGCAACAACAACGGCAACACCTGAAGCTGTTGTTGCAATTAGCAATGACAACAACAGTACGCCACCTTGTGCATTGTTGGTGGAAGTGAAAAGCAAGTTCGACGCGGAATTTCGTCGTTTTTCCGTGGATACAGTATCCGCTGGTTCTTTTGAACAGTTTCACAAGCTTGTTGAACAGTTGCACAAGCTTGAAGAGATTCCATTCACGCTTTGCTATAACGACCCGCACGGTGATCTATTGCCGATCAACAATGACGAAAATTATCGCAAAGCGTTGGAAACGGCTCGACCGTTGTTGCGTTTGCTGATTCAGCGCAAAGGCGAAAGTCTGGCCGAGCGCTATGGCTACGGTACGGACAGCTTGAAGAAGCGAAATCGAATAAGCCGATTTTTAGCCGGTTCCACGACCATGGACCGCAGCTACGACATCAGCTTGCCACAGGATTTTCGACAAGTGTCGGCTATAATCGACGTCGACGTTGTGCCCGAGTGTCATCGTCGAGTGCGTCTTTGCAAGCATGGAAGTGAAAAGCCGCTTGGTTTTTACATTCGTGAAGGAACCAGTGTTCGTGTTACTTCTCAGGTTGAATTATCCATTTCTATACACATATATATTTATATTCATGCATGCACATGTAGACATGTTTTGTTTCAGGGTTTGCTGAAAATGCCTGGCATTTTTATTAGTCGTTTAGCAGCCGGGGGCATTGCTGAGAGTACAGGCTTGTTGGCTCCGAATGACGAGGTGTTGGAAGTGAACGGTATTGAAGTTGCTGGCAAGACACTTGACCAGGTGACTGATATGATGATTGCTAATGCAAGCAATTTGATCATCACCGTTCGACCGGCCGATCAACGTCTGACGTTGGCTCGGTGTGGGAAAAGTCGTGGTTCAGCAATGTCTCGTGAATCCGAGGCAAGGAGTAGCAGTGTTTATGCCTCGAATGACAGTGAGGAAGAGGACCAAGAAGATGAGGTGAAGGACTTGCTTACCTCTGGCCAATGAATCTTGCTTTGCAATATATGTTGTTGGCAGTTTGATTTTTCAAAAAAAATCGAAAGATAGCGAAAGATATATATATGAGGAAGAAAATGCCACACAACTGATATAATGTTATTTACATTTTTTGTTCATTTTTTTATTTTGTTGCGTCATTTCTGTGGCCTTATATGAATGCAATGGTGTTTATACCAGAAATTGTATACTTAAAATCAGATGCTATTATCATTATTATTATTATTATTATTATTGTGATTGTTATCATTTAACAGTTTTGAAATTAATTTTTGAAACTTACTTGCCTTTATTTTATTATAATTATTATTATATTTCTTATTGCCTTGTCTTATCATTAAAACATTTTTATTGCGATACTGCTTATTATTTGCATACACGTGGAAATTTATGACCTTTGGTCATTATCATTATTTGGAGACGAAACGTCATTCGATAGATTGATATATTTTATTGATTTTGTTTCCTTATCAGAAATGTAATGATTGCTTATTTGTTGTTTGTATACGTCGACCGATGAAAATGTTGGCCTACTGTGATCATCATCATTACATTACCTGCTGTAATATGAACAATAACGAGTAATCTGAACGAGTTTTTTTTTAATTTAATTTAATTCGTCTATAATTTTTTTTTATTTTTAGAGTATATTTCATCGATAATGGTTAATAGATTTATTTACTCAGAAGTTTAACATTATTGTTTGATGAAACAAAAAGCATGTTTGTTTATTAGCGCGTCATCGATAGCAAATTTGCAACGAAAACAGGTACGATTGCTTTTGAACAATTTTCAATGGTGCTTGTTTGTTTTAAATTGTCGTCAGGTTTACCTTTTTAATGAATGCACGATTGTTTGAAATTGCGAATATAATTAATTAACTGTTATATATATATATATATATATATATATATCTGCTATATTTAAAAAAATGATAAAAATTATATCACATCTTGATGCATCTTTTATTGGTGAAATTGTTAAGTTTTCAGGAAAATATATGTACATATGTGTGAATTTTTATCCATTAATTAAACCAATCAAAGTGAAAAGTCATCCCAGTTGATATGCTTCAGTTTCTGCTTTAGTATATTTTTTTTCTACAATGCATGTGTTTGGTTTTGTTCTTCCGAAGAGCTCCAACGGAGGCTTTTTTTTCAAGAATTGCTTTTGCTGTTGTTCATGCAGCTCTTTATGAATGCATGCATCATCATCCATAAAACGGAGGATATTCTTTTCAAGAACACACCCCTGTAATGTGAAATGTTTTTGAATATCTTTTTTTTGGTGGTTTTATTTCATTGAAATTTGAAGCTGTAAAAGTTGGTTTAAAGTGACGATTTCATTTGAGGGAAATTGATTCATCAATTTTAACGATTTTGCCACTTTTAAATTTAGTTCCTGATGATGAAAAGACATCCGAATGTGAAAGATTAGAAGTAGCAACGCATTTTGCATTTCTTCCCGCTCTTTCTCCCGCTCTGGCAAAACGATTGGGCCTTTTATTGCTTTATTTTGTTTTATTTTATGATTATCATTTTAAAATTGGTATTTTGCTTTTTATTAGAAAAGTTTTGTTTAAGCCCAAATTTTCTATTCAGTTAGTCAGTCAGTCTAATGCTAAGCTTGTAGTGTTGTGCGTATCTTTTGTTTTTGAAATTACTATTTCGTTAATATTTTTAATTTTTGTGTTTTTTTATAATTGTTATTTCCCTTTTTTCTATTAATATTTGCATTTTTAGTTGTCGATTTTCGACTATGAATTTGATTTAAACTTTTAAAAACGTTGTCAAATTGGAATCGAAGTTGTCGTTGGACAGAGACGATCATCTGTAGATAGATGATATCTTTGGGCCAGGTGAGAGACGGATTGATTGACTTTAGCGCTTAATCGATAAGTTGGAACTTTTTCATTTCTTTTATATTTGGTTTCACAAATGAATTCCACATTTTTGATAAGCGTCAGTGTGAATACTTTATATCATTTTTATTTAATTGTGTATGAGGTGAATTGTGATTATTTATCTTGTTTTTTGATATTGGCGAAATATTAACAATACTGAGGCTATTATAAATGGAATATTTATGCTGTTTTAAACGTAGAAAGAGCAGAAAACAATGATCAGATGAGATGAATTGAAGGGACAAATGATAAAAAAAATTTGAATTGTTAATTTGTTTTATTTTTGAGCACATAAAAGGGCAGTATAATTTGGGTGCAGTTTTACTTTGGCTGCGTTGAATTTCTGTCGTCATTATTGCAAATTTCTTGTCCTAAGCTTGATTAGAGCCGAAAGGTAACAGGTTTCACGCTCACACACATAAATATATGTATATGTATGTATGTATGTATGCATGTATGTATGTATGTATATATATATATATTATTAGCAGGCGAAAACTTGATTCTGCAATTGCACAGTTGATGCTTGTTGTTTGAATGTGCGGTTGTCTTCTTTTTGTTTGCTCAATTGGTTTGCTTTTCAACAGTTTCAAGTGATAATTGTTTTATGGGAAAATTGTTGATTGCAGTTTTATGAAATTTTGTTCTGCTACTTCGAAATGAGTTTTTTGTTTTACTTTTTTAGCTTCTTCTTCAGCTTTTTTGCAAACCATCTTCTGCATATGCAAGATAAACAAAAACAATAGAAACAAGCATTGAACGACAACGGCATTTTTGTTTTTCCACTGTTTTCTTTGTATGTTTGAGCATAACTAAGTTATATATGTACAGTATATTGAAATTGTTCATCATTTTGCTTGAAGAGAACATGTTTTGAAGTTTCCACAACTGGGTACAGCAAAATGGAATAGCTGAAATGAAAAATGAATTGTATGTTAAACGTAGGAAGGTTTTGTTGAATCAACAACGGCTGATTTTATTTAACTTACATCGCTGTACGTCGACATTGTTAAGCAGCGTTTCATGCTAGCCAGCGGTGAATCATCATTCACTTGAACCATGCAAGTAAGTTTCCCAGAAATGTAGATTTATTATTTAAAAAAAGCGATTTATTTTATTTTAATTTTAAACTGCCTTTTCTTAACTTTTTACTTGTCTATTGGTAGCAACTCTTGTTCTGCCTTTGTCAGATTCCATTTCTTGCGGTTATTGTATTTTTTGCTTTTCAAGCAGTTGTCTTGTATATCACTTATATTCACTTTCATTGGCTGTTAAACAGAAGAATGTTTTCTTTTTCCGCTTTCATTTATTAAAATCTGAGGAGTGGATTTTTGAATTGTTGTTGTTCAAATGTGAAATTTTGTATTTTCTTACTTACAATTACAATAATTCTTCCTCATATCTCACGCCAAATTATTATTAATGATGAAAGCATGATTTATTTTAAGAATTATTATTCTTTTCTGATTTCTTTGGTGTAATGCGTCAGTTGTAATACGGTATGCGGTAGGTAATCTGTATCAGTTGTATCATGTTGAAAAGTTTGTCAATTGCGAAACTATTGAAAATTTGCCATTCACGAAACTCGTGAATTTTTAAAACTCTTACTGCAGAGAATCGATAATGTTTTTAAACAAATTTAAATTCTCCAAGAGCTGACCAATATTGTTATGCTTTTCAAACAGCAGCAGCAGATTGGTTTTTTCCACAATGTACAATTCTACTTTAATATTTGATGAAACAAAGCAATTCACAATTTTTACTTTGAAATAATTTGTATATTGATTTCAAAATTGTCATTTTTGTAGCTGGAAGAATTGAATAATTTTAGCAAAGATTGAATTGTTATTGTACAATTATTACAGTATTGCAAGAATCTGATTGACAACTGTGGCAATAGAATAATAATTTACTTCAGAGAATTCAGTTTTATTTTGTTATCAGAAATGTGATCAGTATTTGCAGTTCTTTTTTGCCATTTTATATTAATTTTTAATGATGTTCAGCTGAAAGTTGCGTACTATTGTGCGTGTTTCGTTAATAATATTGATGATGTTGAAGTATTTCTCTTCAGTTTAAACTTTCATATTAATTTTTAACCATTTTTGTCATTGTTTCAACATATTGGAATAATAATAATTTTGGAAATGAGTGACGAAAGTTGGTGAAGTTGATTTTGATCGAAAATTATTTTCACTTGTGAATTTGTACAGTATATGTATATGTATATGTATATGTATATGTATATGTATATGTATATGTATATCTATTGAACAAAAATAATATATTCAATATTTTTATATTTCATATTGTTTTTATGAAAAATTTGACCAATATAACATGAAAGGGGAGAGTATGTCGAATATGTATGGAATTTTATCGAAAAGAATTGCTGTTTTCAATTTTTGATTGCTGGTGTAATTGAAAGTAAAATGATATGATAATAATAATAGTAATAATAATGTAAACTTGGTTAAAATGTAATGTTTTAAGCAGAAGATGTTCATTAATGTTATTAAATGAATTTATTATTTTCAGCTCATTTGCTCACATTTGAATCACTCAGGCATAAATTAAGCAGTTTTATAAATCCAGGCCTAGATGTTGTTGCATGGGAAAAGTCGATTATTGTTTATTTAAATTTCTAAGCAGTTGTCATAGGTTTAGGAAAAGAAAAATAATATGTGCTATTTATTATTATTATTATTATTATTATTATTATCAATAAGTTGTTTTTGAGAATGTGAAATTTGTCTTAGAAAAAAAAGGAAAATTTTAAAAATGATGTTTTTCACTGTTGTTTGCTTTTTTAAGATGATACATTTGATGAAGCAGTTGTTTGTCTGTTTGTCAAGATTTGTTTGAATTTTTATAACAGAATGCAGCAAGAGTTTGTTAATTATTACTAACTAGGCTGTTGATTGTTTTAGTCAGGGATGAATTTGAAAAATGTTTTAACATTAAAATTTTAACGATGAGAAAAGTGCACTTGTTATTCTCTGATCAGTTTAGCATCTGCTATTGTGTGTGTGTGTGTGTGTGTGTGTGTGTGTGTGTGTTGTTCAACTTTCATTTGCACTGAAAACGTGTACAGTTAGCTCTGAAGCCTGCCTATCAGCCTTCTTGCCTGTTGATTAGAATTGAAGTGATGGGGCAATTGAAAATTTGAAGTAAATTTTAAGAGAAATTGAATTTTCAATTTTAATTGCATGTCGCATGTTCAGTGGCTTTGTTTTCAATTCTCAGAATCGGATTTGGAATTATTGCTGTTGCATTTGTGTTTCACCTATTGTTCATAGTGAATGCATCAGTCGCATTTGCTGTTTATAAAATGAAATTATACAATAGTATGAATTCAAAATTGATACCTTACCAAGCATGTTCGACATGCTATATTTATTGTTGCTTTCATTGGATAGGGTGTAAAGTTGATTGAGGATTTTTGAATTTCAACTTCATTGCAATTCTGTCAGCTTGTTTTTGCATGGCATTCTTTCTGGCTGAGGTACGTTTGCAAACTGCGAGTTGAATTTGCTTTTTTGTTTTTTCTTCATAGCAGCTTTTAAATATAATATTTGCAAAGTCTGATTTATGCAAATGATCAACATATTGTTTTACTTTTAGTTGACAAAAAATAATAAATATGGCATAAAAGTTGGTCATTATTTGGTGATTGATTATTATAATTTTGAAGATGATTTCTATTATTTACTGTGTCTTATTGAGTTGAATGATTAACTTTGCATTGTTTCTCTTAGGTCATTTTACATTTGCATTAACAATTTAAAAATGCTTTCATAAATTTCTTTTTTAGTCAACAAAAACAACAGCTCATTTGTTGTCATTATTGATCATATGTTGTTGTGTTGCAAATTGAAATGAATTGTGATGAAGAAATTAGCTTGCAACACTAGCACCACATGCATCGAGCACATGATTCATTCGTCTGTATTTTAGCATTTTGGTGAATTTCTTGTTTCATGCATATCTTAGATTGTTGCAACTGTTTTTTACACTTACGCATACAGTGAAGTTGTATAGTACCATACAGAAAGTTTCAAGCTTAAATATAATTAAAGAAATAGATATTCTTGGTTCTTTTTAAAAAACTATTCATCATTTTAAAATTCAGGACATGTTCATCGATCTTGAAGTTCATCAAAACCATTTTAATTGGTATTGTTAATGAAATTGTTATTAAAATTAGTTCATACTGTTGAAAAGACATTTTCAATGAAATTGTTGAAATAGTATATTATAGATTTTCTGATGATATTGATTTTCAACCTATATGTGTATGTATATATATATATATATATATATATATATATATGTGTGTGTGTGTGTGTGTGTGTGTGTGCATATATACTAATTGAAATTTAGTTTCAACGGAATTTCTTCATTTAAACAATATGGTTTGTTTGACTTAGGTTAGTAGTTGAATTGTCGGTTAATTGAAAGATTTATTTATTTTGATAAAGGAAAAATGGGTTTTCAGTTTATGAAGCGCATTATTAACGCATGTGCTAATAAACTTGAACACTTTCAAGAAAGGTAGGAAGGAAGTGATAGCAATCATCGGTCAGCTAGATGTTTAACTTTTTATTATCTGCTTGTTGCGTGTTGATGCATTTTTAAAACTATCTGAATAGCACTTTATGAATGAACAATGACAGAGTCATTTGTCTTTTTGTCATCAGAATATGGCTGTTTTGTTCGCCTTCGCTAATATCTGCATTTACGATCTTATTGTTAATGTTAAAATAAAAAAGCGACACTGCAAAAAATTGAATAGTAAAACTTAATCCAATTTAGTTTATAGTCTCGAATATATCATATTCTATTTATTTATTTCCAAATATTATGCATATCTCATTATATGCATATACGTTTGATTGTTTGTGTTGTCAGCGATTGATAGTCAAAGAAATGAATGAAACACTAAGATGAGAAATATTCAAAGGGAAAATAATTTTTGAATATGGTTATTTATAGTCGGTTCAGTGTTTTTCTGAATAACTGACGGTATATCGCATTGCATATGCATACAAGTGAATCGCTTAGGCAAATTAGGGTTGCATTATTGGTATAAGCTTAATTTTCAGAATACAAATTTAAAAAAATTAGAAATGAAAAAAATCTTTTGAAGTAAATTACACTATTTTGACAGTTAGCTGTATTGATAGTTTTCAGAAACAAATTTGACATCTAAATTTTGTCATTGTTGACCTGATACTGAACATGCAGTAATAATAATTATTATAATTATTACTTATTACTGATTACAGATTGCGATTATATATTTCTATTTGTTAATGTGAATTAATACTTAATTCAAGGAAAGAAATGTAGACTTTGAAATCAATCCATTTTTCTGGCTTTTGTGCAAAAGTAAATGAAACGTGAATTTGCATTGAAGTTTTTGAAATTATGTCCGAATTTTATCCATCAACTTGTTCAAATCAAACGTCTTCTGATATGGAATTTGTCCTATCGTTGATTTGATTTGAATGGAATCTGAAGCATTTTTCATTATTGTACTGAGAAATTTGAATTTTTTTCTGCTTGAAATGATTGTGGAACGCAACAATTTTGAATTTGTTTTCATTTCGTTTTGCTTGTGATTGGTATAAAGTGGCTTGAAAAACAAACATGCTTGAAATACAATGCGCTTATGCATAATCTTATTTGTGTTTACTTGAAAACTTTTGAGCATTAATGATTTGAAAAAAAAGAAAAAAGGTGTTCACCCTTTTGTTGATTTGATTCTTTAATTGTTTGATTTATTCATTTATTTTTGAAATGCGTTGGCGGATACATTTGTAAAGTAGGTTTTTGTTTGTTAAAGGCTAGTGGGATGCGAGTAGGTGGTGAATGTTGGGAATTGCTTGGAATCAGTTTTTTTTAAATTTTTGCCACAGACGTCCTTGTGGCCACGTGATGCACAACAGTCCATGTACGTGGAGAGGTAATGGACTGCTGCAGTTTACATTAAAATAATTTCAGTTGGATAAATTAGATGATTTTATCTTTTGTAACATTTAAATTGTAATTTTTAATCATTTAATCACAACTTCATTTATTATTTAAATATGCATAAGTGGTAGTGATCAATAATTCTGAGTTTTATGTTCTTAATTTTTCAGTTTGTGTGTACAAATGTGCAGATGTAATGTATTGTTTTTTCTTTTGTTGACCTCGGCAAAGCAAAGCTAGTAGTATAAGTATGTATGTAAAAAGCGTCAACGTTTAAGGTCAGTGTTGACGTTGATATTTCGTCTACTAGCCCGCAAGCGACCGCTGCTATATTAGACGGTCAAATAGAACGAGCAAAGTTGCTTGGACGATAATTTGCTCCAGTTTTACTGTAGACTGGAATTTGGCAATAGAACTGAGGGGAGAGCCCATTAGTTATACTGTTTTGTTGTAGTTAGTTGTACATTGCGGGGCATATTTTCTGAACATGGTTCGAATTCGAAGCTGGTCGGCAAGCTCGAAAACATCTTCTACAGGAACCGTTTGGTCTTTGCCAATATCCGCATACCACCAGGTGGGGATTGAAACACCTATATATATATATATATATATATATATATATATATATATATATGTATGTATGTATGTATATATGGTGGTGATTATTATTATTATTATTATTATTATTATTATTATTATTATTATACTATTATGTTGAAGTTGCTTCACTTTTTGTTGAGTGCTTAAGATTTATAGTTTTTTATTTTATTTTATTTTATTAATTAATTTCTATATCAACTTTATTTATTCTTTTTTAATAATTAATATTCATATATTGTTCAAAAATGCCGCTAGATTCTTCAATTTTGCCATTTTTAAAAAATAATTTAACTTTTGCACGTCAGAATTTCTTCTTTGTAATGTCTTCAACCTTTTTATTATGCTCATTTATTATTAATTAATGTTTAAAAAAAAGTTCAACAATTTCGTTAAATACTAAGAAATTATCCACTTTGTTTTCTTTTTTCATCAATTAATCAAAAATCCAGCTTGATCATCATCATCATCATCATCATCATCTTGTGATGCATTTATTTTGAAAAGCAAATTGTTCAGTTATTGTTCATTGAGCTTTTTTCAATGGTGATAATTGAACAACCAGTTGAGAAGCAATTTTGTGGTGTTAAGTTGATGTGAAGCAATTTTTGAATTTATTGCTAAAGTCTTTTGTCAAACAAAATGAACAAATTGAGCATACTGGTTTGCTTATTCATCATTGATGAGACATGTGAACGGCTCATTTTGGCTATTAGTTTGAAAAATTACACTTCCACTAGTGTATAGCTAACAGTGTAAACAAACCATGGTGGCCACAGTACTCTGATGTTCACTGATTATTCAAATGATGATGCTGAGTGTTGTTTCCTAGTTTTTCAACTTTTATTCCACCATTCACTTATTTTCACTATAAAACCATACAATATAGGAAAGAGAATTTTTATTTGAATATGATGTTTTGAATTATTCTATTTTAATTAGTCATTGCTAGAACGTACGTATTGTACTGATAATGATTAATGAACAAACAAAGAAGATTATTTTATTTGGGCAGTCATTTTTAACTTCTTCTTTTTCTGTTTTTTAAGCAGCTAATTATATTCATATGATATATAATGAAATGTGTTGACAATGTGCGTTGCTGAAGTTTGTCAGTGTTGATGGTGATCATTAATGAATAAAAATTATTGGATGGATATATTTTTGCTTTGCTTGAACGAAAGTGATGCTAACTTGAGTTGCATTATTATTTAGACGTCATTTTTGCATTAGAGAGCACTTCGCTTGCATTTTCATGGCCATTAGCAGTTTATATCAGTACGTGCCAACAACGCTGAGCGTTTTCTGAATTGGAATGTTTGCTTTTCACGTCAAGCATGCTTTTAGATGTTGCGATTAAATTTATGCACGCGGTTACTTATACGTCTTTGCTATGCAAACACAGCTCAACGCATTTTATTGCTGCTGCTTTGTTAGCCAACGCTGGCGGTCAGGCTGATTATTATCAGCAACAGATTGAGTGGACAAGTAGGAAAAAGCTTTCTCTTTCAGACACCTCTCCAAATATCGTTTCTTTTAATTATCATATATACCCATTATATGATAATTTTATTTATCAGTGAGCATTGTTATCATTGTATTAATTTGATTATGCTTGTTGTTTGTGCTGTTTCAGACTCGGGATGGCCGGCCCGATTTGACCAATTTGGAAATGGATCTGTTCGATGTTCAGCTGAAAAAAGCCGCAAACCTCGAGGACAGATCGTCAAGGTGCCATAAAAATTGCTTAAAGCCATCATGCTTGCCTATTACGATAATTGTCATCTTCATCGCCATGGTGATCATGTTTTCATTGTTGAACGAAGATTACATTGAAGATTTTGTCATTTTGAAAGAAGAAAAGCAACTTTGTAGCCAACAAAATTGTCGGTATGTATATGCAAGCAGTGCATAAATAAATGTATATTCAACGTTATTTTTGATATTGGCATTGGTATTAAATAAATGATTTGATTAAATTACTTTGTTGTTGTCGTTGTTTAGAATATCTTTGGTCGAAAGCATTCCCATAGGTATGCAATTTGCGGTGAATTTGTCTTTTGTCGAAAGTACGTATGACACTTGGCAAGAGTTGCTTACAATTTCTGAAAATTCCGTTCACATTGGCGCGTTTTATTGGAGTCTTCGTGCCAAAGATATGCTGGCCGATGATTCTGATGCTCAAGTGTGCTGTCTACGCTGTCACCAGTGCATGATGTGCAGTTGATGAGAAATGTGATTTAGGGAACGGATTTGTTCAATCTTTTGGAAAAGGTGGGACGCAAGCGTAAAATTTCAATAGCGCAGAATTTGGGCGATGAGCAGTCGATGCGAGAATCTGAACTTCTGGACAAGCAAGGTATGACATGATCAGTTATTCTTTTTTACAATGTTATCATTAATTCATTATTTATTTGTGTTTTGTTGTTTGCTTCTTTGTTTTTTTCTATAGGATTGGCTGAGATTCGCAGTTTGAATTTTTCCAAATGGTTCGGTTCAGGGGTACTGCATACTAAACTGTGGATTATTGACGAGGAACATTTTTACATTGGTTCAGCGAATATGGACTGGAGAGCGTTGACGCAAGTATTTGATTTTGTTATTTCTTGATGTATAATTGAAAATCTTAATCTTCGCATTTTGCACAGGTGAAGGAGTTGGGCGTGGCAGTGTACAATTGTAGTTGTCTTGCTCGTGATTTGGATAAAATTTTCCAAGTTTACTGGTATATGGGCAAGCCGGGCACTGTTTTGCCGAAAACTTGGCCAGCTAAGTTTTCAACGTTTTTCAACAGTTCCAGTCCAATGCGAATCAATCTGAACGGCATCCCTAGTGACGTGTACTTTTCTGTATGTAATTAACGTTCACTGCATGCAGTTGTTGCAAAGAAAAAATTGATGCATCTGTTTAAGAGCTCTCCTGGAGCATTTTGCCCTCGTCATCGTGAAAAAGACATCGATGCACTGATAGACGTTATAGACAAAGCAATGGATTTTGTTCATGTTGCTGTGATGGACTATTTGCCGATTGTTGAATACGTGAAATACCCTTGGTAAGTAAATGATAAAGCTTTAATCTTAGTTTTACTTTTGTATTTTTTTGTTGATAAAATTACATATTCATTTCTAGGTTCTGGCCAAGAATTGATAATGCAATTCGAGCTGCAGCATTCAATCGAAAAGTGAAAGTGAAACTTTTGATAAGTCAATGGAATCACACGAAGCCATCAATGTTTGCATTTTTGAATTCTTTGGCTGCTTTTGGGGCTGGTCTGGCACCGGATCGTATCTTAATTGTAAATAAATAAATAAATAAATAAAATGTTTCTGTGGTTGATTGTTGTTTCATTTTTTATAATGTTTTATATTGTTTAGAAAATTTTTGTTGTACCTACTTACAGTGAAAAACAAGCGAAGATTCCTTACTCTCGGGTGAATCACAATAAATATATGATAACAGAGGATACGGCTTATATCGGTGAGCAGCTTTTGATGTTTTTTATTTCAGATCAGTGTTTCAACTCCTGAAAAAGATAATTGGAAATACTGTGATGTTTTGGATAATGATGTCAAGAAAAATATCTTGTGAAAGAGTTTCATTTGTGTAAATGTTTCAGGAACTTCTAACTGGGTAGGCGATTATTTTTTGAACACTGCTGGTGCAGCAATAGTGATCCGGCAGACTAATATTACTGGAGAAAATTCATCGGACGTTTCAGTTGTTGGTCAATTGCAAGAATTATTCGACCGCGACTGGAATTCATCCTTTGCTTCCGACTTGAAAGAGTTTGTGCTGTAATTTGAAAAACACTCGCCTATTTTTCATCCAGGTGTATTTATTTTCTATGTTTTTCCTCTATTATTATCTGCTATTGTCATTACTTTCATTATTGCTACTTGATTATTACGATAATCTGTTGAAGACATTTTGTAAATTGCATCTATTACGAGAAGAAAGATCTATCTTTTGAACAAAGCGTGCAATAATGAAAATTGCTTGTCATTTCACAGCTCGTTCATAATCGATCACATCATTTGTTAACTGATGCTTTCAGTAAAGACAGCCTGAAGCAATATTGCAATGCTTTTGACATGATTTCTTTTGTCAAATATGTTCTCTGATTTTGATATGATCATTGTGATTTGAGAGAACTAACTGCCGGCGCTGCGTGCTTGATCAACTGTTCTTCACTTTGTTCACTGCGTAGACATTAGAGGTTGAGCATTTAAAAAAAAATTGTATTTTGTCAACTGAAATTGGTTTTCAATTTTTTTTTCTTCGGCATTTTACAAAGATTTTTCACTTTCAAATAATAATTCATTTCAAATTTGATATTTGGGCATGAAACGTATTGAGAATTTATTACGGTTAGTGACCTTTTACGATTTATTATTACTTGTGAAAAATGTTTGAGTGTTTGTTGAAATTTATAGAACGTAGCTACTAGTATCTATACGAAGTCAGACATTTATTCAAGCGAAAATAGCGAAAGAAATGCCTTCCCAAATCCAACCGTTTCGTTGCGGTAAATAAGTTGATAGCTGACTCTGTGTTACTTGATTCACGTATGCCGCACCACTTCTGCGAAATTGGTATATGGGCACGCTGGCATTGCAAACACCAATTCCGGTGACACCGTAGCCCACAATTCCTATATCACTGTAGCCTTCTCTTCTTCGTTGATTGTACAGAGCATCATCCATCACGTAGAGGTGGAAACCACCAGGTCCTATGAGTCCATGAATTGGTCTCAAATATGGGCACGCGGATCTTTGAGCTTTTGCCCATCGACCCACAACACCATTATTGGTGTAACCGGCAATTGTAGTTGCTGTTGATAGTTGATTATCACGTGCAGCGGTGAAGCGTCTGACTGTATCTAGCTCATCTGAAATGAAAATGGGAAAAATGGAGCAACAATCAATTGAAAACTGAATCAGTTATTACCGTTAGCTGGAAGCGAGCCGCATGAATTGGTAGTGTTGAAAATTGACAGAGAGGCTAAAAGGAAAAGCAACGTTCTGATCATGGTGAAATCGTTTACAACTCGACAGTCATTTCTTCAGATCGCTTATAAATTTTATACTGTTTTTTTAAATTAAGGTGGTGTGACGTGCGACTATGTTTACTTTTAAAAAATGTATAATTTTACACTGAAGATGGTTGACTGTCTGTCTGGTTTGAAGATGAAAATAATAATTATAATAATGAAAAACCATCATTACAAGAAAAGCATACCGCTTTTTCAATCTGATGCATTGTTTTTTTTGTCAGCTATGCGCGTCACGGAGCATGTTGTTGTTGACATGACTGGCTGGATTCACTTTTTTTCGTTCAACAATTCAATGTTTCTTAAGCCGTTACTTTGATTATTCCTCTGCTAATAACAATAGAGAGCAGCTTTTTGCTGAATGCTTTCCTAAATGATTAAGTAGGTAGGTACTCAGTGTTTTTTTTTTAATTTCATTTCATTTATTTGCATCCATTCAGCATCACTGATGCTGGTGTTTATTTCTTCTGATGACATATTTGCTTACTGTCTCCTGGAGGGTATTTTTTTTCTATTTGGAAAAAAAGTTTAACATTTGAAAGTGATTGTATTTCTGTTTCAGCAGTAATAGTAATTCATAAATTTTACGTACTCTAAAAATAGTACTTTCAATTCTCAATTTTAGCTAATTGCGTGGAAATAATAATACGTGGAAAAAGCATGCTCTTGTTTGCGGCATTTTTAGTGTAATAAATTTATTTAAAAATAAACACCATGATTGTTTATAATTCAATTTTATACATTTTCTGCTCAAATGGACATCTTTTCACATTATTTTCCAAACACTGCTTAAACTACGCTCCAATTTCATGTTCTTGCAATTTTATTTCTGATTTACATCTTCAAGTTAACGAAGAATAATAATTGCAACAGATAGCATGACTAGCAAGCATCTTTTCTTCGTTAAAATTTTCAAAATCAGCTACATCATTGCAGTATAATAATACTTGATTTTTTTGCTGTATAAGCAATTTCCTTCAAAAATATTTTGATATGGGCAGAACGTCGTAATTTGCACAGCTAGCTTGCATATGAACAATGTTTACTTCAGTTACGAGTAATTTATTATCAATTGAGAATGCTGTTGCCCTTTAAGATGTTTTTTATTGCAATTCTTATACTGGAGCGACTGAATTAATGATACAATTTTTTTAATTTGCTTAATATTCCTCTAGCCAGTAGAATAGAACAATACTTTGCTTCTGCTTATTATTCCAAAGCAAAGTAAACATCTGAAAAAGAAACAGACAAAGAACTAATATTTGTTTCCTCATTATTACTATTGGTGACGAGAGTGAATGGAAAATAATTTTTTGCTAAATATACTTGACATTGACAATAACCGTTGAAATTGCAGAAATGAGCGTTTCATTGGTATAATATATATTAATCAGTGAAGAAAGAATATGATGATGATGGTGGTGTTTACCAACACAGTTCCGCCCTCATATCATTAGCAGCTCTTCTGTGACTGAAGCGGTATGCTTGGGTTTTATTTTTAATTTTATTTTTTTTATTCTTTTTCTTTCATTTTTTAGTTCAGTTTCATTTTATTGCATTCAATTTTATTGCTCTTGTTTATTTTTGAGAGTGGTGTAAATTAGTAGTATGTTTCTTTTGGAATTAGATTTTTGAAATTCTAACTACCGGAGTTGTTGCATTTTGTCTGCTCAACAGACTGGTATTGATCTGCGTCTTGCATTTTGCCTTGTTTTGCAAGCAGCTCTTTAATTTATCGTCACATCTAAGTTTTCAAAAGCAGCACGATTTCTCAAATTTTGCTAACTCAGATACGAATACAAGATGTTCTGCATCATTTATAATTTCCAAATTGGCTGCTATCCTGTGTATTAAGATAGGTAATATGCCAACTTTGGAGGCCATGTATTCTACAAGTACGCCTTAGCTTGCAAGATAACTTACCGGAACCCTCTGTTCTGCTGCTACTTATTGATTTATAACAAAAAATGCAAAAAAAGTTTTCACTAAAAACGCGAAAACAAGAAAGGCTATATAGTCCATGAAATTTCGAAATTATCAAAAATCTTATTTTTCTACAAAACTAAGTGGAATAGATGAGTAAATATCTCGAAATATTGGATGAATTTGTCACAAATTGTTGATTTATTTAATTATAACCATTTGGAATTAATTAGTATAGCAAAGAATAGCATTCCAAGTTCATTTCACAAGCGTAGTTACATTAGAGCACTGTTTCTCAACCACGAAAGCGTATGAAGGTTCCAGGGGGGGGCGTGAGAAGTTAGCATTTTTATTTTTGCAGAAGTTCAAAATTCGAAAGTTCATTTCTGCTGTAATGTGAAGTACTTCACGAGCTCATGCACATATGTTATGCAGTTTCTAAGATGCCTCGTCAATAGATTTCATCATATTATTTATATTGCATTGATCAAGTCCTCATCAGCATATCATAGTAATCATTTTTATTTTGATGCTGGTAACTTTTTGTTTACCAGTGAACTTTTTCACAGAGTTTGGTCTACTTCAGGTTAAATGTTTATCCCCTTTTTTAACTGGTCATCTTAGCTTAGCTTAACAGCTTTAACTGTGCATAATTTACCGTTTACATTTGTACTAAAACATTATTGAACTGCAGATCGGCCTGATGCAGCCATGAAGTAGCGATTTGCTTTGCGTACACAGAATACCTACCGCACAACCCTCTCCGTAAGGGGGGGGGGGCATCAACTGCACAGCTTTAACTAAGCGGGGTGGAGTTTACACAACATTAGACACAAGTTGAAAACCACCACATAAGAGTAAGCTAACCGAAAACAAAGTCTAATAACAGCATTCATGGTATCGTTCCGCAACTAAAAAGAGAATTACGATCTTAAAGAGCATCATATTAAATGTCATTTAGAAATAACATTACAGGCCATTGATTCAACAAAAACGGCGCAGTATGCGATGAAATTGCTCATCTATGGTTAATGCGATTCTTGTTCTTTAAAGTGTTCTGGCATGTGAAATAATAAAAATAACAGAGCATACATTGGGGCACAAAATAAAAAATTAAATATGAGATGTAAAGATGAAATTTTTATAAAAACATAGATAGCAACAATGAAATATAATACACACATTAAAAACCGAAAATGAAATGAACAATCAAAAGAAGATCTTCAGGAAAGTCTAATTCCCTGAGGCCAAATTCTAGCGCTCCATTATGCAAATAACAATCGCCATAACGGTGCTTGATCATCAGTAATGGGGCATTTGTTTGCTTGACATACGTGGCAAATGGTAGCGTCGTAAAATGTTCTCTGAATTTAATATAGTATTAAACAGTGGCCGTTTATAATTCATGAAAAGTAATTCGTTTTTGTAAGTGTGTTTTAATAATCTTCGAAAATTTTGTATACTTATTTTATAAAAGTTGCCTTTTCTTTAATTAAAATGCAGTTAATTGTTATATTTTAAAATTCAATTTTCAATTTGGTCTAACTTTCACTAAGTAATGCAGTAAATTTTTTGATTCTTGTTTTTTGATTTGATTTAGACTTGAATTTTTGATTTTTGATTTTTAAGATTTATAAATATCATTTTTCCAGGTATAGAGAATAAAGCAAAGACAAAATAAAAAAGGAGATGACACCGTACAAAATTCCATGGAAGCCACAAAGCATATGAAAAGAAGACAAGAGGCATGAATGATTTCTTTTGTGTACTAATTCTGTAAAGCTGGACTAGGGATGTGTCAAAAAGGTGCTTTCGAATTAAGTGTTTCAGTTTCAGATATCTAAGATGGAAGACATTTCACAGTAAATCATATATTTTTCATTTTCATACAATCAGATTACGTGAGAATTGGTCTTTAAAAAGCATTTCTTTCACACGTAAAATTTTTCAATTTTATGCATTTAAATTCTTTTTTAATTTTATTTGAAATTATTCCATTTGAACGCGTTTTATTCGCAAAATTAGCGGTTTGCTGTGCATGAATTTTCAACGTTCCTAAGCGTTACTGTACAATAATTTACTCAAGCCGATTTCTAGCGCTACATTATGCAAATGAGAGTCGTTTCAAAATTGCCTTATCATCAATAACGTTGCCTTTGTTTGCTTGACCTACGTAGCAAGCGGTAGCGTTGTGAAACCTTCTATGAGTTCATTTAAAGAGTTCAATAACTATGGAAGTCCGTTTTAATTGTTGAAAGTATTGTATTTTTCTCGTTGTGTTATTTTATTAAAAATTTCTTCTATATATAATAATTTTGTCAACGTTATTTTTAATTGTTAATACTTTTTCTGTTTCAAAATTCTTAATTCCATTTGTCAATTTTGCTAAATGATGAAGCGAAAAAATTTTTTGATTTGACATTTAACATTGTTATAGATATGGACAATGAAGAAAAGATAAAGTGAAAACGCGGACGACAAGAAGCAGATCGCGGACGACACGAAACAAATCGAGGACGACACGAAGCAGAACCGTGGAATGAAGACATACGGTATATGCGGTTCCCCAAGGGTCCCAATTCTGTAAGTCTGGGATAGGGATACTTCAAAAGGGTGA